>JAWQEG010005475.1:62500-70000 GCA_033782935.1 Petrolisthes cinctipes | reverse complement strand
ACACACACACACACACACACACACACACACACACACACACACACACACACACACACACACACACACACACACACACACACACACACACACACACACACACACACACACACACACACACACACACACACACACACACACACACACACACACACACACACACACACACACACACACACACACACACACACACACACACACACACACACACACACACACACACACACACACACACACACACACACACACACACACACACACACACACACACACACACACACACACACACACACACACACACACACACACACACACACACACACACACACACACACACACACACACACACACACACACACACACACACACACACACACACACACACACACACACACACACACACACACACACACACACACACACACACACACACACACACACACACACACACACACACACACACACACACACACACACACACACACACACACACACACACACACACACACACACACACACACACACACACACACACACACACACACACACACACACACACACACACACACACACACACACACACACACACACACACACACACACACACACACACACACACACACACACACACACACACACACACACACACACACACACACACACACACACACACACACACACACACACACACACACACACACACACACACACACACACACACACACACACACACACACACACACACACACACACACACACACACACACACACACACACACACACACACACACACACACACACACACACACACACACACACACACACACACACACACACACACACACACACACACACACACACACACACACACACACACACACACACACACACACACACACACACACACACACACACACACACACACACACACACACACACACACACACACACACACACACACACACACACACACACACACACACACACACACACACACACACACACACACACACACACACACACACACACACACACACACACACACACACACACACACACACACACACACACACACACACACACACACACACACACACACACACACACACACACACACACACACACACACACACACACACACACACACACACACACACACACACACACACACACACACACACACACACACACACACACACACACACACACACACACACACACACACACACACACACACACACACACACACACACACACACACACACACACACACACACACACACACACACACACACACACACACACACACACACACACACACACACACACACACACACACACACACACACACACACACACACACACACACACACACACACACACACACACACACACACACACACACACACACACACACACACACACACACACACACACACACACACACACACACACACACACACACACACACACACACACACACACACACACACACACACACACACACACACACACACACACACACACACACACACACACACACACACACACACACACACACACACACACACACACACACACACACACACACACACACACACACACACACACACACACACACACACACACACACACACACACACACACACACACACACACACACACACACACACACACACACACACACACACACACACACACACACACACACACACACACACACACACACACACACACACACACACACACACACACACACACACACACACACACACATCATACCGGTACCACACCATCGTCAACACTATCAATGTTCTTGCATACAACTCATACAGTAGTTTTAATTAACCATAGTCCATTAACTTCATGTGTGCCAGTCTGTTTTATTTAAGGACCCTGTGATCGTGTATAAAAACTGGAGGCTTCTGATTCCTCCTAACCCCGCCATGAAACAAGCTCCTTCCATATAGGTGTGTGTGTTTCGTGGCAATATTTGAAGGACTCATATAACTCCAATTTTCTGACTACATCACACACAGGGTCTTTAATTAAGGGGGTAGTACAGTGTTGTGGTCAACCTGGAGTAACTGATTCCTCCAACACCATTATTTTTGTCATTCTGGTCCTGTTAATTCCTTGGCATACTTTGGAGGAATCAAGGCACTCCAATGTACCAAAAGTATATCATTACCACCTTAAAATATATTGCTCAATTTAATCTCTCAGATCTATTTCATTATTCATTGTTATCTTATATTATTATTTTCATTTTTAGCAAATAAGATTAAGGGGGTAATAATACACTTCTGGTATAATGGCCTCACCTGAGAGTTAAAGGCGGAATTTGAAAGCTATGCCATGGGAGTACTTCTTTGGCTTACCCGGTAGAGTTACCGCCTGAGATATCTCTGGTCCGGGGTTCGATTCCCCGTGGGTACGACTAGAATTTAAATGGATCAATTTCTGGGTCTGACTTAATTGGTTGATTTGATTCTTACTTACTTGATTTACTACTGGGATTATTACACTGGTACGGTACATTAGAGTGCCTTGATTCCTCCAAAGTATGCCAGGAAACAACAGGACCAGATGAATGAAAATATTAGTGTTTGTCTGTTGTTGTTGTTGTTGTTGTTGTTGCTTGGAATATTTTGGATGAATCACTTGCTCCAGATTTACCACCACCAACACTGTACTGTCCTACATAGGCTACCCCCCTTTAGGGACCCTGTGATATAGTAAGAAAATTGGAGGTAAATGAGTCCTTCAAATATAGCCACGAAACACACACACACACACACACACACACGTATATGGAAGGAGCTTGTTTCATGGCATGGTCAGGAGGAACCAGAAGCCTCCAATTCTCATGCACGATCACAGGGTACTTACTGGTCTTGGGTGACTAATAAAAGTTTGTTGTGATTTGCTAACTACTGTATTTTGGACTACACTCAACCCTCCAAATAAGGAACCTCCATTTAAGGGACCCCGTGTTGTAGGGAGAAAATTTGAGGTTAGTAATTAGTCCTTCAAACATTGATACAAAACACCACCTAAATTGAAAAGGAACTTGTTTCGTGGCATAATAGTCAGGAGGAATCAGAAGCCACCAGGTCTCATACACGATCACAGGGTGCTTAAGGGGATAATTCACTATTGGTACATTGGAGTGCCTTGATTCCTCCAAAGTGTGCCAAGAAAGAGGACCACATTAAAAAAATAATGGTGGGCTGTTGTTGCTGCTTGGAGAATCAGTTGCTCCAGATTTATCACCAATACTGTATTATCCCTTTGAAAACGTTATACACGAACTAGAATTAACTTGAAAATGTGATAAAACAAGAGATATTTTCAAGTAAAGGACAAGTTGATACCCCATTATTTTACCTGTGATCATGTATGAGAACTGGAGGCTTTTGTTTCCTTCTGACTATGCCACAATACACACTCCTTCCATATAGGTGTGTGTGTTTCATGGCAATATTTGTAGGACTCACTAACCTCCAATTTTCTGACTACATCACGTGGATCCTTAATTATATGGAGGTTTGAGTGTACAGGGTGTCCCAACAACATCTTAACCCCTCAAGCCAAGCCCAGCCCAACATTGAAGAGGTACTGTACTCAGACATGTTCTGTTAATTGACAACCCAGTATTGGTATATGATTACCAGAGACTGATCCTTGGTGACTTGGAATATGACAACCATGAAGTGATATGTTATCCACCTTTCCTTCTTGGAATCATTGGAATGTGACAACCAAGGTGTGACATATCCACCTGTCCTTTTTGGAATTACCCGACCACATCATCACTTCACAAAATGTTCAACAGAAAGAGAAAGGATCATTAGATCAACATAAAATTTGGTATTTGAAATGTCAAATGAATGTGCCTTCCTTTTATCTGGCTGTCATTAACCAGTGTCGACTCAGTTGATGTACAGTACAGTAGGTGGGGTTGTGGAGGATAAGGGGATGATGGGACACACTGTATTGTATTGGACTAACTATTTTAGAGTGCTACTAACTTTGTGTTGCATTTGTTTCTCACACCAACAACAACAACATGCTGCTGCTGATTCTGCTGCTGCTGCTGCTGCTACTGCTACTACTACTGCTACCAACCTTTGCCCTGCCCTACCTTGTTCTGTCATACACTGTTTTGTCCTACCCTGTCCTGTCATAACACTGTCCTATTCTACCCTGTCCTGCCCTGTCATACACTGTTTTGTCCTACCCTGTCCTGTCTTAACACTGTCCTATTCTGTCCTGTCCTGTCCTTCCCTGTCCTGTCTTAACACTGTCCTATTCTACCCTGTCCTGTCTTAACACTGTCCTATTCTACCCTGTCCTGCCCTATCATACTGTTTTGTCCTACCCTGTCCTGTCTTAACACTGTCCTGTCCTACCCTGTTCTGTCTTAATACTGTCCTATTCTACCCTGTCTTGTTCTGTCCTTATGTTTTCTATTCTGTCCTATTTTATCCTATCCTGTCCTACCCCTCCCTTCCCCTTCTCTCCCTTACCTTCCCCTTCTCTCCCTTACCTTCCCCTTCTCTCTCTTCCCTTACCTTACCCTCCTCTCCTCCCTTCCACTCTCCCCTCCCTTCCACTCTCCCCTCCCTTCCACTCTCCCCTCCCTTCCACTCTCCCCTCCCTTCCACTCTCTCCTCTCTTCCCCTTCTCTCCCTTCCTCTTTCCCGTCCCTTACCCTCCTCTCCTCCCTTCCACTCTCTCCTCCCTTCCCCTTCTCTCCCTTCCTCTTTCCCGTCCCTTACCCTCCTCTCCTCCCTTCTACTCTCCTCCTATCCTACCCTATATAAAACAGAGTACGTCAACACTTGCCCCAGTTCACACAATACCAACAACACCAATAACAACAACAACAACCCATCATCATCATCATCATCTTCATCATCATCATCACTATCCTGTGCTTCGGTTTCCACTCTCAAACCACTCTCTTCTCCACTCCCTTCTCTCCCACCTTCTCCACTTGTACCTGTTTCCTCCACCTCTCCTCCTTCTCCTTCTTCTCCTTCTTCTTCTCTTCCTCCATCTTCTCCACTGGTACCTGTCTCCTCCTCCACCCCTCCATCTTCTCTTCCAGTCTCTACTACTACTCCTCCGTCTTCTCCACCTCCCTCCACATCACCATCATCATCATCATCCAATACAATTACCTCCACCACCAATTCCGTGCCTCCACCATCAGTAGTCCCTCCGTCCGGTTCCCTCCGTCCCTCCACTCTCTCCTCCTCCAGTCCACAACCTCTCCCTCCTCTCTCCTCTTCCTCCTCTCACACTATCTCCACCTCCTCTCCTTCTCATACTATTTCCACTTCCTCTCCCTCTCACACTATCTCCACTTCTCCGCTACACACCCGTCGCTCTGTTTCACACACCTGCTCTCCTTCACACACCTGTCGTCCCACTTCCTCTCGCATGTCTTCTCCCTCACACGCCTGTCGTTCCTACACCTCTCCATCACACACCTGTCGTACAGGTACCTACTCCTCTCCATCACACACCTGTCGTGTGGGTTCCCACACATCACCATCACACACCTGTCGCTCGACAGCCTCTCCATCACACACATGTCGTTCCTATACCTCTCCATCACACACCTGTCGCTCTCATACCTCTCCATCACACACTTGTCGTTCCCACACTTCTCCATCACACACCTGTCGTACAGGTTCTTACACTTCCTCCCCTTGTCATACTTACTCCTCTTCCTCTCCTTGTCACACTACAACAACCACCTCCTCTTCATCCCACACCTGTTCCCCTTGCCACACCTGTTCCTCCTCTACACCTGCCTGCCCGTTGCTGGACTTCACAGCCAGTGATCGGCTTCGTGCTCGTCTGTGTAGCATCATAAGGTCCACACCGGTTGGTCTGGTCAGTGGGGCAAACCTTGACCTACTTCAATCATACCCAGCATGTAAGTCTGGGGGTTGTTGGGGACATTATACAACTATAGTATACTTTGGGTACATTGGAACATCTTTATCATATACACACACATATACACAGATGCACATGCACAGATTTGGTATGCTTTCAGGGGTGTAGTACTGCACAGTTGACTGCAAGTGAATGTATACACACACACACACACACACACACACACACACACACACACACAGCTTAATTCACTAGTAATATTGATGTCCACATTGGTTCCTTTCCTTCGGTAAAACTAGCAGTTAGTTTCATAATTCCATATACAGTACATTAATGCCTTATTTTGCACTGTTGTTGTTGTTTTGGGTGTGTATTGCACTGTTTTGTTTGTATTAAATATGTGTGCAGTAAACCCTCATTAACCACCACTAGGTTTACAGTATGTATAATGTAATAATGGGGAGGTTGTTGAGTGTTAGAATTCTTTTAATTAAGTGAGGGACTGAATATATTTATTCTTTCAAATGGAGTTTCTGGGACTAACTGTTAGACCACCAAATGTTGTAAAACACACTTACTGGTACCATAACAGCTACAATATTTGGGAATTACACCCACATCACTCCCTCTGTCCCCGGGTGCCAGTTTGGAAGTTGTGACGTGTGTGTGTGTGTGTTTGTTTCACCTGGTCTTGATGACGTCATGGACACGTGCTCACCAACTGTTACCCTCCCGGAATGAGCTCAGAGCTCGTAGTGACCGATCTTTGGGTAAGGCTGGAACCTTTTTCCACACACCGGAATAGCGAGGTCACAACTCCTCGACTTACGTCCCGTACCTATTCTCTGCTAGGTGAACAGGGGTTACACATTTAAGTAAACAATCCCAAATTGTCTCCACCCGACCGGGGATTCGAACCCAGGACCTCTCGGATGTGAGCCGAGCGCGCTAACCACTACACCACCAGGCTGTGTGTGTGTGTGTGTGTGTGTTTGTGTGTGTGTGTGTGTGTGTGTGGGTAGAGGAAGTAGGAATTAAAATGTAAGGCATATATTCAGTTCAATGTAGCATGGCAGTGAAGAGTAGCATACTACTAGTAAACTTAATTAACACATTAACCAGTGAAACAATTAAGGGGTTAATACACTTCTGGTCCATTAGAGTGCCTTGATTCCTCCAAAGTATACAAGGAAACAACAGGATCAGATTAACAAAAATATTGGTGGATTGTTGTTGCTTGGAATAGTTTGGAGGAATCATTTACACCACAAGATTTACCATCAACAATGTACAACCCCCTTAACGACCCTGTGATCGTGTATAAAATTGGAGGCTTCTGATTCCTCCTGACCATGCCACGAAACAAGCTCCTTCCCTATAGGTGATGTTTCGTGGCAATATTTGAAGGACTCATTTTTCTCCAACTTTTAGACTACATCACAGGGTCCCTTAATGCTCTGACAAACATCATGGAGGGTAAGTTTTAATATAGAATGGTGTACTGGTAATGTAGAATTTTATCATTATAAGAAGGTACCCTAATCTCTCAATCTCTTAAATAAAAAATGGTGTACAGAAATGCCTTGT
>JAWQEG010005475.1:45000-57500 GCA_033782935.1 Petrolisthes cinctipes | reverse complement strand
AGGGTCTCCGGGTTGCCCTGTAGAGGGAGTAGGGAAGAGGGATTGTATGAGAGTGGTAGCTATGAATGTGAATGGAATGACGGATGGGACCAAGAGGCGAGAGATTGTAGAATGTTTTAAGAAAGGAAGAGTGGATGTGATGGGAGTGACGGAGACACACGTGAAAGGATGTGGAGTGGTTGAGTGTCAGGAAGGAAGGGAGAGTGGACTGTGGGAGGGAATGGAGGGAGGAGTAGTATGGACGGGCATGAATGAAAAGAGTAAAGGAAGAGGGAAGGAAGGGTGTGCGCTGTTGGTGTCTCCGTGGGTGTGGAAGGGAGTGGATGGACATGGGTGGAATGGATCGAGGATTGTATGGATGACTGGAAAGATTGGCTTGGTGAAGTATGCTTGGGTGTGTGCTTATGCACCAGTGAATGAAAAGAGTAAGACAGGGAGAGAGAAGATGAGAGTGTTTTGGGAAGAGCTGAATGCATGTCTGAGAGGAATTGATAATGGAAGGAGAATAGTGATGATGGGAGACATGAATGGAAAGGTGGGAGGTGAGGAAGTGGGGAATATTGTGGGTAAATGGGGTGTAGAAGGAACAAATGAGAATGGTGAATATCTGGTGGATGTCTGTGCTGAGAGGGGGTTGTTCTTGGCGAACACCTTCTTTCAGCACAAGATGATCCACAGGTATACATGGAAGAGAAGGGATGAGAGAGGAGAGCAGAAGAGTTTGATTGATTATGTGGCAGTTGATGAAAGGTTGAGGAAGGATGTGTATGACGCAAAAGTAGTGAGAGGAATGGTCCATTGCTCCGACCATTTTGCGGTGTTGGTGAGGATGAAGGTTAGGGTTAAGTGGGAGTATAGTAGGAGGGATGAAGGGGTGAGGAATAAGAGGGTGGTGGCTAGTGGGAAATTAGATGTAGAAGAGTATAGGGAGGAATATAAGAGGAGGGTGGGTGAGGTGCTGGGGGATGTAAGGATGGGGATAGGGGAGGGAGTGGGAGTGAATGCGGTGTATGAAATGTTTAAGATGAGAGTATTAAGGACAGCAGCAGAGGTAGTAGGATATAAGTCACAGAAGAGGGGCAAGAAAGGGAGTGCTTGGTGGACAGAAGAAGTGAAAGATGCTGTAGAGGATAAGAGGAAGGCATATCGGAGAACACTACAGAGGAATGTGCCGGAAGAAGTGAGAGAGAGATGGAAAAGAGAATATAATGTGTGTAAGAGACAAGTGAAAATGATGGTGAGTGAGAGTAAAAGGAGAGTGGATGAGGAGTTTGGTATGAAGCTGAGTGAAAAGTTTAAAGAGAACAAGAAATTATTCTGGAAGGAGGTTAAAAGAGAAAGAGGAGAAGGAAAGTCTGGTAGTGTGAGAATGAAGAGAGAGGATGGAGTTACTGTGAGTAGAAGTGAGGAAGTGAAAGAAGTGTGGAAGAGGCATTTTGATGGTCTGATGAATGGGGGGACGGGAGGGGAGGCGGTGGTGACATGCATGGGGATGGAGGCAGGTGGTAGACGACAGGGTGTACAGGGAGATTTAGGAAGGGAAGAGGTTAGGAAAGCAATAGGAAAGTTGAAGATGGGAAAGGCACCAGGGGTGGATGGGATAACTGCTGAAATGTTAAAGTGTGGGGGGGAGGTAGTGGTGGAGTGGATGTTGCTTATATGTACATTGGCCTGGAGGCAGGGAGAGGTGCCAGAGGATTGGAGGAGAGCCATAATTGTACCTTTGTATAAGGGGAAGGGAAGTAAGGATGAGTGTGGTAGCTATAGGGGAATAAGCCTTCTTAGTGTACCGGGGAAGGTTTACGGGAAGGTTCTGACTGAGAGACTGATGGAAGTAACAGGGAATAAAGTTAGTGAGGAGCAGGGAGGGTTCAGAAAGGGTAGAGGATGTGTGGACCAAATATTTGCATTAAAATCAATAGTGGAGAAGTATATTGGGAAGGGTAAGAAGTTGTATGCTGCCTTCATGGACTTGGAGAAGGCATATGATAGAGTTGATAGGAAAGCTATGACAGAGGTGTTGAGAATTTATGGAGTTGGGGGGCCTTTACTGAAAGGCATTGAGGCTTTTTATGCAGATGCAAAAGCATGTGTACGGGTAGAGGGTGATCTAAGTGAGAGTTTTAATATTAGTGTAGGGCTGAGACAGGGGTGTGTTATGTCACCATGGCTGTTCAATATATATATGGATGGTTGTATGAGAGAGGTGAAAGCCAAAGTGAATGGTCTGGGGGTGAAGTTGAGGTTGAATGAAGCAAATTGGTCCCTGGTGGCAAGTTTGTTTGCGGATGACACTGTGCTGATGGCTGAGAGTGAAAGGAATTTACAGAGAGTGGTGGACGAATTTCAGTCTGTGTGTAAACGAAGGAAATTGAAGGTGAATGTGGGTAAAAGTAAAGTGATGGTATTTGAAAGAGCAGAAACTGAAGTGATTGACTTTGCTACACCTTACAGAGTGGCTGTACCAACTGGGACGAAGTGTGAGATAACTCTGAGGGGTGAGAGGATGGAGGAAGTGAAGGAGTTTAAGTACCTGGGTACAGTTATGTGTAAACATGGAAGTATGGAAGGAGAAATTAGGGAGAGAGCAGTGAAGGGTAGACAGGTCATAGGATCACTGGGGAGGATTATGAAGGGTAGAAGTGTGAGTATGGAAGTGAAAAGGGGACTACGAAATAGTATAATCCTGCCAACACTGACATATGCGTCGGAGACATGGACATGGAATAGGGCGCATCAGTCTAGAATAGGTGCTGTGGAAATGAGTTACTTGAGAGGAGCATGTGGACTTACTAGATGGGATGGAGAAAGTAATGAGAGTGTATATGAGAGATGTGGTATGAGTGAGAAGGCAATTGGTATTGAGTGTGGAGTGGTTGAGAGAGTGAAACGTAATACATTGAGATGGTATGGACATGTGGAGAGAATGCAAGGCGAGGAATTTGTAAAGAAGGTGTATGGAAGTGAAGTTGTAGGACCTGGTGTGAGAGGCAGACCTCCGGTTAGATGGCAGAACAGAGTGGAAGAGTATGTAAAGGAGAGAAACATGAGGGGCAGAGGAGGGCTTGAACAAGTAAGGAGGGAGTGTTGGAACAGGGAGAACTGGAGACACTTCTGCCGTGGCCACCCCCTTGGGGGGAGTTCCCGGAGGGAACGAGGCGTCGGAGCTATAGATAGATAGATAGATAGAATCACAGTTGCCATAATAATAATAATAATATCCACTGTTAGCATGGGCAGTACAGTAATTCAGTCTGCTTCAGTGCGTTTGCTACTCGGTTTTGACCCCAAGTTCACCATAGTGTACCACTCAATCACCTTCTACTTCGGGCGCCATATGACTCCGCGGTTGTGGCGCCTAATATCAACCAATCAGTCAGTCACCATAGTGTACTTTGGGTTATGCAATACAGGACTGTATGCAAGAACATCAGTGGTGGTGTTGACGATGGATGACTCTGTAGTGTGTCTATGGTGTCGTTGTACCGCCATTACACCATCAATAACAACAACAACACCAATATTCTTACATACAGCACTATATTTATCATAATAGGTCATTTAGGTAACATTGGATAATCTCTCAGCACCAAACACAAACAACAGGATGAGGTGAGAAATATTGGTATTGTAGGTTTCAGTACAGTTTGTCATCGGTATAATAATAGTACAGTACAAGGCAATTTAGAGAAAGGGAATATGGAAACTATGGTTTGTATGTGTACATTTTTTGTGCTTATCCCAGTACAGTACAGTATAATACACTATAATGTACTTAATTAAAGTACAGTATAGTACACTATCTGTAACCTGTTTCTCTGTTAGACAATCAATATTCATGGCTGATTTTATCAAGATGAACTGAATTAAATGGTTTAAAAGTCTCTAATATCAGCTGTGGACATTTACCTTAAAAAAAATTACTGTAGGTTATAATTATTACCTATCCCTGCTTACCCTCGGTTGACATACTGTATACTGTATTTACTTCTGTTGAAATTCTGTATTATCAATTTATTTAGCATTGGTTTATTTCCATTATAGTTTTGTATATTCCCAGTAATGGAGACTTTTGGGTAATTTGCTACCTATGTTTATTTTAATAATTTTTATTTTGGACAGTTCTTTTTAGTTTTGTCATCCCCGGACATTTGTAAGACAAAATTATCTGTGACTTTGTGTGGAAGTACATAATGGTGACTGTAAATCCTTTGTACTAAAGTGAGAGGCAGGGTGTGTGTGTTTATGTGTATGTGTGTTTGTGTGTATGTGGGTATTCATATTGGTGGAGGGAATATTGTGAAGTAAGAAATATGATATTATTAGTTTGCTTTTTGGTGACTTTCCCATTTCTTCCTTCATTATACAAGTTGTAACAACATTACATATATTAACTTGTAGGACAACATCATTGGATAGTTTTAATTAATAATGTTTCTATGGTAGTATGTACAATTGTACGTTGTTTGAGTGTTACAATACATTTATTATGTTCTGTTGTTAATGAATGAGGGTGAGAGGTGATAAGAAAACCACATAGAGTTTTGTACAAGATTATTAACTTATCCTGCCAGTGTAATCCCTCTGTATAACAGGCTAAAGGAAAGGTTCAAAGTGGCCCATATGTTTCTATACAAGTTGTACCATGGATTGATTGCCCAGTTAAGGACTGTTTGCCACTACTCTCCTGCTGTACACCATTCACCTTTATTCACTAACACATCATAATTACATGTACTATAGTGTAACAATCAAAACAACATACAACTGGTCATGTTACCATAAAGACATTGTTGTTTATAATTATCCAATGATGTCATCCTACAAGTTAATATATTATAATGTTGTTTCGCCCTGTATACTGTCTCTCCTCTACCTCCCTTCCCTCTGACCCTAACCATCTATAGTACTCCTGTACCACCTACTACTGAAACACATCCACTGTAACACCTACTAAAACTTATCATCAATGACCCACCCACCTACCTACCCCATTAACCCACCTTCAAGCTATTCCTTCTTTGACCCACCTTCACCCACTCACCCCCTTGACCCACCTACATTAACTACTCATCTCCCACCCACCTACCCTTCCACCTACACCTACTTTAACTCATCTCCCACCTACCCTTCCACCCACACCTACTTTAACTCATCTCCCACCCACCTACCCTTCCACCTACACCTACATTAACTCATCTCCCACCCACCTACCCTTCCACCTACACCTACTTTAACTCATCTCCCACCCACCTACCCTTCCACCCACACCTACTTTAACTCATCTCCCACCTACCCTTCCACCCACACCTACATTAACTCATCTCCTACCTACCTACCCTTCCACCCACACCTACATTAACTACTCATCTCCCACCCACCCCAACTTTAACTCATCTCCCACCTATAAGCTACTCTCCTTAACCCCATCCACCCACCCACCCATCCACACCCCCAAGCTATTGCACCTAGTATGCGCCCGTCCTCAGGTCGGACAGTTACGGGAGTGACGCCAAGATCATCACCAACCTGCTGCGTCTGGCTCGGGTAGACATTGACCCCATCACACAGGTGGGTAACATGACACCAACACCACCACCATCATCACAAAGGGACCTCACCACCAACACCACTACTACACAGGGACCCCATCAATATACAGGGACCTCATCATCATCACATAGGGACCCTAACGTCACTGCTGCCAGTACACCACAGGGGTCCCATCATTATACAGGGACCTCATCGCCACATAGGGACCCCACAATCACCTCGAACCATAGCCAAGACCCACAAGACCACCAACAACACAGGGACTCCTCCACCACTCCACAAAGGGACTCCACCACAAACCACCACCAGGACCAGGACCTCCACCAACAGGACCCATTATCCCGAAGCAGTGAGAGTCTGAGTGATATATCAGAGGAAGGTGGGACTCCTAGAGGTGGTCGGGTACAAGGGTTCTTCTCACGTAATGCCCCTGAACGTCTGTCTAGTCTATTCCGTAAAAGTGTTGACAGCGCCGACGGCAAGTTGAGGGGTTTGTGGCGTCGTGGTGCCAGTATAGGTAGTGCTGGCACCCCTAGCAGCAAGGAAGGCAGTGCCAGTGTCAGTAGAGAGGGTAGTATCAGTAGAAGTGGCAGTTTGAGTAGAGAGGACAGTATAAGAGGTGATAGTATGAGCAGGGAAGGCAGTATAAATAGGAGTGACAACAACAACAGAAGCAGGAGCAGGGGAGGTAGTGTGTGTGTTAGCAGGTCAAGTAGTAAAGACTCAGTCAACTTAGAAGCTGGTGTGACAGAGTACATAGAAGGTCCCATACCAACAACAACAACAACAACAACACCAACAACACTACCATCCGTATCTTCACCCAGTAATTCTTCCACCTCCTCCAAAACCCCAGAGATAGAGTCCCCAGAGCCACACGGCCTCTTAGATGAGACAGAGGGGCCTGGTGAGGGGCCCCACATCAAGCTACGACCCCCACGCTCCCCCAACATAAACATTCGATCACAGGGGGCCAACTACTCCCCGGTCCCCTCCAGCCCCCGACGCACCCCAGTCACCGAGAATGACCCCCTAGGAGCCCTCAGTACCCCAGGGGGCCACCACCACCAGACTGAAGGGGCCCTCCACACTCCAGGGGACCACCACCAGAATGATAGACAACCCCAGCATATGAACCCCAAGTTAGGGCTTGACGCGATGCCCTTTGAGGACGTTGAGAGCCGAGGTGGGAGCCGTAGGGCGTGCCGTCGTGTGGCCCGTAGTGCTACATTCACCGAGGGTCGTAGTGACCAGGACTCACCCAGCCATCACATACCAGTCCAACGGTCGGCCAATTCAATGTGGACACTCACAGCTAATCCATCCACACACCATTTGGCCGACAACACACATTCAATGTACGACAACAATACAGAAGATGATTTACCAACTACTACAACTACCAGCACTGCTCTTGTGGCCTCTACATCATCATGGCCACTCAAACTATCATTCAGGTAATACAGTAACAAATGCACGGAATGGTAAATACACACACACACACACACACACACACACACAGTAGTAGTACACACACACACACACACACACACACACACACACAGTAGTAGTACACACACACACACACACACACACACACACACACACACACACACACACACACACACACACACACACACACACAGTAGTAGTACACACACACACACACACACACACACACACACACAACAATAATGCATGCAATAGGAAACAATGGTACACACACACACACACACATTTGACACCTAAACACAAAGATATGAATGCAATGGGCCACACAGGATGTATTAAGGAGGTACTGTAATACACATTTGGTACAATAAGGATGTATCACACTTACTTCGTCAACAAGGTTTGGGTGGGATTGGTGATGTAAGGTTATGTAGCTGATTGAGGTGTAGTTATCATATTCACATTGGGTGGGTGTTCTGTGTACATACTTTTCTTTCTATTTCCTTCCTGCTTGCTGTCTCACCTCTCTATCACCTTTTTCTGGCGCTATATGACCGCGCTGTTGCGGCGCCTAATATCAATCAATCAATCAATCAATCATTCTGTGTACATACAACTCTTGGTAGCACATCTTACGAAATAGTAAAATATTCACTATGTATTTTCTGTACTTAGTGCTTATTTCATTATAATTGGAAAAATATTTATAAGATTAATTTCTGATACTATTTCACTCTTTTACATTGAATTAATTGATTTTGAAATATTATTTACTGTATTAACTTTGCTCTGGGGTTGGGTTGGGTTGGGTTGGAATCATGGAGTCTTTGTTCCACCTATGCTGTCCAAACCTGTTAGTGAGGCAAGTGTGATATTCCTTTCAGAGCATCTTGATTCCTCCAAAATATGCCATGAAACAACAGGAGCAGATTAACAAAAATAATGGTGTCCTGTTGTTGCTTTTTTGAGGAATCAGTTGCTCCAGATTTATGAACACCTCTGTATTTTGTATAGATACAGTCCACACTACACCATAACAATAACAAGTAGTACTGTACAATAACAAACATAACAATTGCAAACGAGGCAAGTGGTTTGTGTGTGTGTGTGTGTGTGTGAGGCTTTTAATAAGGTGTTAAGGAACCACATGATGTAGTCAGAAAATTGGAGGTTCGCGAATCCTTCAAATATTGCCACGAAACACCACCTACATTGAAGGAGCTTGTTTCATGGCATAGTCAGAAGGAATCAGAAGCCTCCAATTCTCATACACGATCACAGGGTCCTTAACTACTTGTATGTGGGGTTGTTAGAATTGGTACAACTGACTGGCATAATAGAAGGTGTTTATTTGTACAGTCATCCCTTGTTTTGCACTGTTGTTGTTTTGAGTGGGTAGTGCACTGTTGTCTATCCAAGAATATGTACAGTAAGCCTTCAATTTGTGACATTACACACCCATATACATACTCAGTGGTGGATAATAAGGGTTCAGAACATACAAACAGGCCACTTATTCTGTGGATATTGGCTGCTACTTTATGGTGGTGGGATGCTGTCAACACACACACACACAGACCACACACACACACATACACACACACACACACGCACACACACACACACACACACACACACACACACACACACACACACACACACACACACACACACACACACACACACACACACACACACACACACACACACACACACACACACACACACACAGACCACACACACACACACACACACAGACAGACCACACACACACACACACACACACACAGAGACCACTTTTTCATGTCAACTACAAAAACAGTCCAATTAATATACCTCCATAAAAAACAACAGTACAGAACAAGACATTACTGTACTATAACTTGCAACTTTCTGGGTCAAAATGTCTATGCGTGAATATCCGTGGCGTTTACGATGGTGTGGTACTGGTACAATGACTCCATAGTACCATACCATCGTCAACACCATGGATAATTCTTGCATAAAGGCACATTAGCACATCAAGAGAACACCTACTTATGTAAATATATAAGCTACAATGAGACTGTAATGTTATTTTTGTATTATCTTTTTGTAATCTTGCATTAGCCTGGATATAAATTTGTACAGTGTAATGTAATGTAGCTGTAATAATGTGTGTATGTATGTACTGTGTAGTGTACCGTAGATGTAATAATTACGTGTGTGTGTGTACGAGAGAGAGAGAGAGAGAGAGAGAGAGAGAGAGAGAGAGAGAGAGAATACTACTACTACTACTACTACTACTACTACTACTACTACTACTACTACTACTACTACTACTACTACTACTACTACTACTACTACTACTACTACTACTACTACTACTACTACTACTACTACTACAATGACACAACGTTGACTAACCAAACATTTTATTATTATTATTATTATTTGAGGGTATTAATATACTTTTGTTACATTGGAGTGCCTTGATTCCTCCATAGCATGCCAGGAAACAAACAGCACCAGATGAACAAATATAATGCCGTTAACCAGTTATTGTTACTTAGAATAGTATGTAGGAATTAGTTGCTCCAGATTTACCAACACTGTACATAACTAATTCCTCCAAAAAATGGTTTGAAATTGTACTATTGGAGGAATCGTTTGCCTTTAAATTCCTCCAAACTAAAGTATTGAAAAGTATACGATCTTAAGGACCCTGTGGTCGTGTATGGGAATTGGAGGCTTCTGATTCCTTCTGACTATGCCACGAAACAAGCTCCTTCCATATAGGTGTGTGTGTTTCATGGCAATATTTGAAGGACTCATTACCTCCAATTTTCTGACTACATCACACACACACAGAGTCCCTTAAGTGGGTATTACAATGATGTTGGTGGTAAATCTGGAGCAACTGATTCCCTCCAGACTATTCCAAACAACAACAACAACAACAACAACAACAGGCCAACACCATTATTTTAATTAATCTGATCCTGTAGTTTCCTGTCATACTTTGGAGGAATCAAGGCACTCCAATGTACCAAAAGTATACAACATAATTATTCCCTTAAGGGGGTGCGGGAATAAAGGGACAGGCTTGGGGGGGGGGGGGGTTTGGGGGGTGCGGGAGTAGGGGGACAGGCTTGGGGGGGGGGGTTAGGGGGATGCGGGAATACGTTACAGGCTTTCTACCCACCCCAAGCCTGTCCCTCTATTCCCGCACCCCCCCAGTCCCCCCCCCCCCCCCGAAGCCTGTCCCCTACTCCCGCACCCCCTTAATTAATGTATGAATGTAGGTAGTCTGTTTTGTGGGACCTTTATAGAGGAATCAGTAATCCTTTTAAATTTACTAAACAGCATCTTAATATTTTTTGACACTACAGTACTTTAATTTAGTTATTATTATTATTTCAGTTTAGTTATGTTTATATTTGAGTCTGACTTGGTTTGAGCATGTAACCCCTTGTATTGTGTGTGTTTGTGTGTAATTTTGAATGAACTAGTAAGCAAGTAAGTTTTGTGTGTGTGTGTGTATGCATATGTATGTGTGTGTGTGTACTTGTGTCTTGTGTGTGTGTGTACCGAGTTGAATTCTGCACATGTATGTTCTTAGCAAAACTCATTACTGCATTTGTTGCATGTGCTTTTAATTATAACATACATACATGTGTGTTTGTGTGCTTGTGTGTACATCTGTGTAGCACAATACAGTACCTCCTTATATGATTGTTTGTGTGTGTGTGTGTTACTTTACTGAATGTGTGTGTGTAGTGATGTGTTTAGGATGTGTGTGTAAATAACCTGTGTGTGTGTGTGTAGTGATGTGTTTAGGATGTGTGTGTAAATAACCTGTGTGTGTGTGTGTGTGTTGTGATGTGTATAGAGTAGCATGTGTGTGTGTGTGTGTATGTATGTAACCTCATTTGTAACCTTGTGTACGTGTGTGTAGAGTGTAGAGTAGCATATGTGTGTGTACGTAGTGTGTGCATAGCTCGTGTGTATGTGCATGTGTATTTTGTTAGCTTGTGTGTGTTTTTACTGATGTGTTTAGAGTAGCATATGTGTACAGTATTTTGTAACTTTGTGTGTGCGCATGTGTGTGTTTTGTAACCTTGTGTGTGCGCATGTGTGTGTGTTTTGTAACCTTGTGTGTGTGTGTGTGTGCATGTGTGTATGTGTTTTGTAAGCTCTTGTTTATGCATAGTGGTGTGTATATGTGTATAGAATAAACACATACACAGTAGAAGTAACGTGTGTCTTGGTATATGTGTGTGTGTGTGTGTGTTCGTACCCTCATATGTGCTCATGTACGTATTTAAAAACCTTGCGTGTGGGCATGTGTGTATGTATGTATGTTCCACAGTAGCAGTAGTGGTCGCCTTGGTATGGCCTCCAATATGGCCACCGTTGGACTGCGGGAAGCTGGTAAACAAATTGAACAACTCACATCACTCTACATACACCCAGCACTAGCAGAGATGGGACACTACAGGTTAGTTATAGAAAAGGAAGGAAGGATGGGTAAGTGTTGGGTAAGTGTAAGGTAAGTGTAGGAATTAGGTGGGAGACTACAGGTTAGTTATAGAGAAGGAAGAATGGGTAAGTGTTGGGGAAGTGAAGGAATGAGGTGGGAGGATGGGTAAGTGTTGGGTAAGTGAAGGAATGAGATGGTTAGTTAAAGAAAAGGAAAGGGAAGAATGGGTAAGTGAAGGAATGAGGTGGGAGGATGGGTAAGTGAAGGAATGAAGTCGGACAGTACAGGTTAGTTATAGAAAAGGGAAGAATGGGTAAGTGTTGGGTAAGTGAAGGAATGAGGTGGGAGGATGGGTAAGTGAAGGAATGAGATGGTTAGTTAAAGAAAAGGAAGGAAAGGATGGGTAAGTGTTGGGTAAGTGAAGGAATGAGATGGTTAGTTAAAGAAAAGGAAGGAAAGGATGGGTAAGTGTAAGGTAATTGAAGGAATGAGGTGGGATAGTACAGGGTAGTTAAAGAAAAGGAAGGAAATAATGGGTAAGTGTAGGTAAGGTGGTGAAGGGAAGAGATGGGACAGTACAGGTTAGTTAAATGAAAGGAAAGAATGGGTAAGTGTAGGGTAAATGTAAGGCAAGATAAGACACAACAGAACCAGAGAGATATATGATTGGACTAGAAATATTATAACTTTTAAAAACTAATTCTGTCAACATTATTATATAAATACTGTACCGTAATTATTCTATAGTATATTTAGCTTATAGAACACATATAAATACTAATAAGTAATATAATTCTCTAGTGTTTTATGCTTTATAGAACTCATAGCTGTAAGGTTAGAACAAGAGGTCAGCAGAGTGGTACAAGGTAGGAGAGTTACTGTATTAACTTTACTATTTATTGTTTGCAGAGTACTGTAGTATGTAAAGTACAGTAATACCTTGTTTGTTTTGTACTATTATTGTTGTTGTTGTTATTGTTATGAATATGTATATGTATTGTTTGTTATCTATGAATCCGTGTACAGTAAACCT
>JAWQEG010005475.1:0-42500 GCA_033782935.1 Petrolisthes cinctipes | reverse complement strand
ACTTAATGGTATTGTTACAGTTTCTGAATCACAAGCCATTTTGTTGCAGTAATGTACAGTATTCCCATAAAGACATAGAATAGAGGAATTATTAAATATTTATACAACATTATAATCCACAGTCTTCATACTTACTATCCTGACAATTGTACCGATGATGGTAAATACACAAACCATACTTATCCCTTTCAGTATGAAGGGTGTGTACTCCAACTGTTCGTTACCTGATGATGTGTATTGCGTCGGGAAATATCCAACCGATCGTTTACCCGATGACGTGTATTGCGTCCAGTTCCATCGTCATTATTTATGTTTCGTATAGATTTGGTAGTGCGTCACAAACTCTTCGATGCCTTATATATTCCTCTGTATTCTTAGTCTGCCTGTATGTGAGTTGTGCAGCCCCATATGTGTCTCATTTTTCCTCTATATATGGCTCCTCACATATGTAAGGTCAGAGGGTACAGTGTTATTCGTATTACCTTGTTTTTCCGGTCTATGCGTTATAGAATATAAATATTTTATCAATTGCAGTGTAATAGAAAGTTGTGCATTCATATTATTGTATTAAAAGTTGATGAAATGTAACTCATAACGCATAAAAAAACATAAAAACAGTTTACCTCAATATTCTTTTTATCATATTCAGAAAAAACTAGCATTGCTTTATAGCATAAAACAAACAGGACCAAAATACAGTAATAAATATGGTCAGAAGCTAAAGTTAAAGAGAAACTTGTTATAGTTTTTTACTAAACATGTCATGTCACAGTAGATGAGTGTAAGATATATTTCTTACAGCCACTGTAGCATGCAGTCTAATTGTGATAGAGATTTGGTTTTGGGTTCAAAATAAAGCCAAATAATTTGTTTATCTCAGTAATTATGTCCAAAATATATATAGCAAAGCATAATAAGTGATAAAATATAAAATTTTAAGCAAAAAAACAAAACAAAAAAGTTACCAAGATTTATTTTTTTTTTTTTTTTTTTTCATAATCAGAAAGAACAAACATTCCTCTACAAAATATAAAAAAATGAGTGAAATACATCAATAAATAATGTCGGGCGGGAGAGTAAATAGAACACAACTACTGTATTTTTTTTCAATATGCATCATCAGGCACTGAAAGGGTTATTTATAGTCCATAGAAAGTTATCTGATATAAATATTACTAATACATTTTCAGACAGACTAATCAGTAGGAGATATAGAAATGCATGTTGGATTGGTATTGTATGTGGTGTTATAATGTGTGTGTGTATGGTAGTGGTAGTAGTGTGTGTGTGTGGTAGTGATAGTAGTGTGTGTGTGTGTGTGTGTGGTAGTGATAGTACTGTGTGTGTGTGTGTGGTAGTGATGGTAGTGTGTGTGTGTGTGGTAGTGATAGTAGTGTGTGTGTGTGGTAGTGATAATGTGTGTGTATGTGTGGTAGTGATAGTACTGTGTGTGTGTGTGGTAGTGATAGTAGTGTGTGTCTGTGTGGTAGTGATAGTAGTGTGTGTGTATGGTAGTGATAATAGTGTGTGTGTATGGTAGTGATAGTAGTGTGTGTGTATGTGTGGTAGTGATAGTAGTGTGTGTGTGTGTGGTAGTGATAGTAGTGTGTGTGTGTGTGGTAGTGATAATAGTGTGTGTGTATGGTAGTGATAGTAGTGTGTGTGTGTGGTAGTGATAGTAGTGTGTGTGTATGGTAGTGATGGTAGTGTGTGTGTGTGTGGTAGTGATAGTAGTGTGTGTGTGTGTGTGGTAGTGATAGTAGTGTGTGTGTGTGGTAGTGATAGTAGTGTGTGTGTGTATGGTAGTGATAATGTGTGTGTGTGTGTGGTAGTGATAGTAGTGTGTGTGTGTGGTAGTGATAGTAGTGTGTGTGTGTGTGTGGTAGTGATGGTAGTGTGTGTGTGTGGTAGTGATAATGTGTGTGTGTGTGGTAGTGATAGTAGTGTGTGTGTATGGTAGTGATGGTAGTGTGTGTGTGTGGTAGTGATAGTAGTGTGTGTGTGTATGGTAGTGATAGTAGTGTGTGTGTGTGGTAGTGATAGTAGTGTGTGTGTGTGGTAGTGATAGTAGTGTGTGTGTATGGTAGTGATAGTAGTGTGTGTATGGTAGTGATAGTAGTGTGTGTGTATGGTAGTGATAGTAGTGTGTGTATGGTAGTGATAGTAGTGTGTGTGTGTGGTAGTGATAGTAGTGTGTGTGTGTGGTAGTGATAATGTGTGTGTGTGTGGTAGTGATAGTAGTGTGTGTGTATGGTAGTGATAGTAGTGCGTGTGTGTGTGGTAGTGATAGTAGTGTGTGTGTGTGGTAGTGATAGTAGTGTGTGTGTGTGGTAGTGATAGTAGTGTGTGTGTGTGTGTTGTAGTGATAGTAGTGTGTGTGTGTGGTAGTGATAGTAGTGTGTGTGTATGGTAGTGATAGTAGTGTGTGTGTATGGTAGTGATAGTAGTGTGTGTGTGTGGTAGTGATAGTAGTGTGTGTGTATGGTATATAGTGATAATAGTGTGTGTGTATGGTAGTGATAGTAGTGTGTATGTATGGTAGTGATAATGTGTGTGTGTGTGGTAGTGATAGTAGTGTGTGTGTGTGTGGTAGTGATAGTAGTGTGTGTGTATGGTAGCATAGTGATAAATTTAATCATTGTATATCGTGGGCTTACTTTATTGTACCTTTATTATTTATTTTTTATTTTTTTATTTATTTTTTTTATACCTCAACCTCGGGATTATACTATAGGGTGTCAGTAACTCGTGACTCTTGTCTTGTGAGGCCCCGAGATTATTCAGTGTCGCTCTGGATGAGACGGTAGAGCTTCACGTTTGCCTCACTAGATGACGACACTTTATTTATACATGTCACTATCAGGAGAGGACAGTAGGTTATATCATCATCACTCATAGCATCTTGGAATATGGTCATGCATCTTCTATGTTGAGTTAATGACGATGCAAAGGGTATTTTCTTGAAGTGTCAGCATTACCCGGATACTTAAGGGGGTGCGGGAATGGGGGACAGGCTTGGGGGGGGGGTTTAGGGGGGTGCGGGAGTAGGGGGACAGGCTTGGGGGGGGTTTAGGGGGGTGCGGGAGTAGGGGGACAGGCTTGAAGTGGGGGGGGGGGGGAAAGGGTACAGGCTTTCTACCCACCCCAAGCCTGTCCCCCTATTCCCGCACCCCCCCCCCCACCCCCCAAGCCTGTCCCCTAATCCCGCACCCCCTTAAAGAACAGCAAGAGCCATCATCAGATCAACTGTCGAATTATAAGATTGACTATAGTTATCAAAAGCCTCCCATTTCAAGTATTTCATATTTTCAGTAAAAAAAAAAAAAAAAAAAAAAAAAAAATAGAGAGAGTGTATTAGAAAGTTACTCATTTCTTGTACAGTATATTATAACATAGGGTTTGTATTACAGTATGAGAGGTGATGGTGAAGGAGATGAAGATAGTTTGGATGGTCTGTTCTGGAGTCGGAGAGAATCAGCAGACATTCCCGGAATCCTTCCCCTCGATGACACACAAACATTCATGTCCGCTGCTCACAACGCCTCATTTCTATCAGGTATACTATTATTATTATTATTATTATTATTATTATTATTATCATGATATACTGAGCTTGTGTTAAAAGGATAGTGATAACATTTCATCATCTTATATTGAGGGCCCGACTGTAATCTAATACAATAACAATAATAACAGAGTAACAATTTATATAACAAAAACAACAACATCATAATAACAGAGTAACAATTTATATAACAACAGCAACATAATAATAATAACAGAGTAACAATTTATATAACAATAATATAATAATAACAGTAACAATTTATATAACAACAATATAATAACAGTAACAATTTATATAACAACAACAACATAATAATAACAGAGTAACAATTTATATAACAACAACAACAACATAATAATAATAACAGAGTAACAATTTCGCTATCAACAGGTGTAACATTAGGAGGAGGAGACCCTGACTCAGTAATAGGTGGCCTTACATCAGGACACCAGGACCTTTTCCCTTCATTAGGATGGGACCCCAGTGGACCTTTCTGTCTGGGCTTGTGGCTCACCTCATGTACACGATGTCACAACTGTACCTCACTCCTGTACGACGAGGAAATAATGGCTGGATGGAGACCTGATGATTCCAACCTAAATACAAAGTGAGTGAGTTACAGCACCCCCTTGATATATACCCCCCCTCCCCCCCATGGGTTAGGGGGCTATGAATACTTCCCCAGTATTCCTGCTTGTCGTAAAAGGCAACAAAAAGGGGCTTTCACTTTTCTAACTGTCCCTTTTTTTTTCACTTTTCCAACTGTCCCTTTTTTTCACTTTTCCAACTGTCCCTTTTTTTCACTTTTCCGACTCCCTTTTTTTTCACTTTTCCGACTGTCCCTTTTTTTTCACTTTTCCAACTGTCCCTTTTTTTTCACTTTTCCAACTGTTCCTTTTTTTTCACTTTTCCAACTGTCCCTTTTCTTTCACTTTTCCAACTGTCCTTTTTTTTTCACTTTTCCAACTGTTCCTCTTTTCATCTGTTGCCTTTTGTGTCTTGTGTTCCACCTCTCAGTCACCTTCTTCCTTGGGCACCACATGACCTTGCTGTTGTGGCACCTATTATCAATAAATATACAGTGCATAAATATTTGTATCCACCATTTCTTCATTTTACACTCATTGAAGATCACACAATATATATATGTTTTCCCAGACCCAGTAATTCCAATAACAGTGCAAAACAACAAGGGATTTACTGTATATAGGTGTGTAGGTTAATGTCAGGTCACTAGACATAATAATAGTACAGTAGTAATTATAGTAGTAATTATAATAGTAATATTTATCATTCGCCACAGATGTACGTTTTGTGAGAAAATGACGGTACCTCTCCTAACCATTACTATCCACGATGCAAGACATATTCCCAGACCAGACCAACACAAAGCTGGACAAGGTGAGTAAATCCAACACATAACTGTACTCTGTATGTTTCAGAATGTTAGAGTTTTATTTCATACTCATTTGGTTAAGGGGGTGTGGGAATAGGGGGACAGGCTTGGGGGGAGTGCGGGAGTAGGGGACAGGCTTGGGGGGGTTTTGGGGGGTGCGGGAGTAGGGGAACAGGCTTGGGGGGGTTTTAGGGGGTGCGGGAGTAGGGGAACAGTCTTGGGGGAAGGGTTAGGGGATTGCGGGAATAGAGAACAGGCTTTCTACCCCCCCCAAGCCTGTCCCCCTATTCCCGCACCCCCCAAACCCCCCCCAAGCCTGTCCCCTACTCCGGCACACCCCCCAAGCCTGTCCCCTATTCCCACCCCCCACCCCCCAAGCCTGTCCTCCCGCATCCCCTTAAGCTCATCACTTATACTATATTATATTTGGAACTAATAAATAATAATAATAAATATATATATATGTTTACCCGTGCAGGTGGACACACAGGCTGCGACACCCCAGACAGAGGGACGGGGACAGGGGAGGACGACACCAACACCAACACAACACAGTCAGAGGCCAGACGGGATGACACACGGCCAGACACAGCCACAGGACTCAGGGATACCGGTACTCCACTGAGGGACAACATTGGAGCACTCAAAGATAATATTGAGGCACAACTACAGAAGAAGGTTTGTACTATGAAAACTATATATACTCATTTGATGTTATAAATTAATGTTATGTGTTATTAATCTGTTATTGTGTTATTCATGTGTTATTGTGTTGTGTTATTAATGTGTTATGTGTTATTGTGTTGTGTTATTAATGTGTTATATGTTATTGTGTCGTGTTATTAATGTGTTTTGTGTTATTGTGTTGTGTTATTAATGTGTTATGTGTTATTGTGTTGTGTTATTAATGTGTTATATGTTATTAATATGTTTTGTTATGTTTTGTGTTATTAATTTGTTTTACGTTGTGAATTAATGTTTACAGTAAGAATATTAGCGGTGTTGACGATTGTGTGGTACCGGTACGATGACTCCATACACACAACTACAGAGTCATCGTACCACCAGTGTTGTAGTACAGTCAACCCTTATTATTATTATTATTATTATTATTCACCACCTTTTTCTGGCGCTATATGACCTCGCTGTTGCGGCGCCTAATATCAATCAATCACCACTGGGTTTATAAATGGGTGTATAATGTACAAACGAAGAGGGTTTACTGTACACACATTCATTACAAACAAACAGTACAATACACACCCATAACAACAACAACAACAACAACAACTACAACCACAACAGTACAAAACAAACTAAACATTACTGTATGTATCACTAAGTTTTGTTTTGTTTGTTACTGTACACACATTCATTACAAACAAACAGTACAATACACACCCATAACAACAACAACTACAACCACAACAGTACAAAACAAACTAAACATTACTGTATGCATCACTAAGATTTATCATTGTTTATTATTCGTCAGGGAGTTCGTCTGGAGGCCATCACAGTACCATACCTCAGTCCACTGGTGTTAAGGAAGGAGTTAGAGACAGTGTTGGGACATGAAGGGGATCACTGCCTCACATTACCTGCCTTCACTGACCATCATCCCATCTTGTATTGGAACTTGGTATGTTATTGTTGTGTGATGTGATAAAAACAAGGGCTGTATGCAACATATGTATGTACCTAACCTAACCCAACACTATCCCAACCAACTCAACCCCAACCAACCCAACCAACCCAACTCAACCCCAACCCAACAACACAACACAACACAACACAACACAACACAACTCAACCCCAACCAACCAAACCCAACCCAGCCCAACCCAACCCAACCCAACACTATCCCACCCAACCCAACCCAACTCAACCCCAACCAACCCAACCCAACTCAACCCCAACCAACCCAACCCAACTCAACCCCAACCAATCCAACCCAACTCAACCCCAACCAACTCAACCCCAACCAACTCAACCCCAACCAACCCAACCCAACTCAACCCCAACCAACCCAACCCAACTCAACCCCAACCAACCCAACTCAACCCCAACCAAGCCAACCCAGCCCAACCCAACCCAACCCAACCCAACCCAACCCAACCCAACCCAGCCCAGCCCAACCCAACCCAACCTAACCTGACCTAACCTAACATAACATAACCTAACCTAACCCTACACACACACAGCTGTGGTACTTCTCGCGTCTACGTGTACCAAGTCACCTTCCTGGTCTGTGTCTGAGTGCCAGCTGTGTGTCATCGCGGCGGAGAGACTCATCATGGCAACAAGCTGACTGGAACAATGTTTACGTACGATGTCTGTGGGACAACGCTAAGTATCACGATGAGGTTAGTATATGGTTGGTTAATATGTACAGTTAGTTAGTATAGGGTATAGTTAGTTAGTTAGTTAGTATAGTTAGTTAGTTAGTTAGTATAGGGTATAGTTAGTTAGTTAGTATAGGGTATAGTTAGTTCGTTAGTATAGTTAGTTTGTTAATATGTAGAGTTAGTTAGTATAGGGTATAGTTAGTTAGTTAGTTAGTTAGTATAGGGTATAGTTAGTTAGTTAGTATAGGGTTATTTAGTGTATTGTTGTTAATTAATAGGGCCTATATGGATTTAGTTAATTAGTATTGTATATGATGGATTAGTATAAGGGTAATTAGGACAGTATATTGTTAATTAGTATTGACTGGAATAATAATATGTATTTAGTTAATTATTATTGTATATGATGGATTAGTGTAAGGGTAATTAAGACTGTATAATGTTGGATTAGTATAAGGTTAATTAGTACTGTATTGTTAATTAGTATTGTATATGATGGAATAGTATAAGGTTAATTAGTACTATATATTATTAATTAGTATTGACTAGAATAATGTTTATGTACGATACTTTTGACACAACACTAACTACCACTAACTCTCCCCCTCCCCCCAACCCCCCAACCCCTTCATCTCTTCCTTTACACCTACAGCTTGGAATACCCATGTATGTACAGTGGCAACAACAACAACAGGACACACCAGCTTCACCCCTTGTCTCAGCACTGGTCAGAGAGAGATCCAAAGTTCCCAGAGAGTGAGTATAAATTTAACATAGGGCCCATTCCACAGTTGTATTGGTTTGTTAGCTTTTTCCAACCAACCACACTTGTAGTAAGGCTTTATTATCTTCCAAAAGCTGAGTACTCTATCCGTATTCACAAAATCTATCCAATAGTTAGATAATAATGATCACTGTTTAGTTTATTCACCAAATTCATTAAATAATTCACCCATAAGTCATTAACACAGCTACGGTAACATTCTTTTGTTTGCTCATTTACAAACCAATACCAACCACTGTGGAATCGACCCATAATCTAGTAACTATATATATACCTACTACTACTACATTATTATACATTATACTACATTATTATACAATGGCTCTGTAGTGTATGTATGAAATCATTGTACCAGTACCATGCTATCGTATGCAAGAATATAGTTATATAGTATTAATGATGGTTTGGGTGGTACCAGTACAACGACTCCAAAGACACACCAATACCAAACCATTATCAATACTACCGATATTCTTGCATACACAAACACACATATACACAATATTATTATTATTATTATTATTATTATTATTATTATTATTATTTATATATTATTATTATTATTATTATTATTATTATTATTATTATTATTATATTACGGTATATTATTTTATTATGATTATTATTATTATTTATTATTATTAATATAAAACACTTAATATTTTCCCCAGTGTGATGCAGAGTGTAATGACAGCAGTACACATTGATGACCTTGGCACTGCACTAAGGTTGGTATTACAGGAGTTAAGGAAGAGACCAGCACCACTAAGACGTTCACACTTCCCACTATACCGTGACCTGCTCTTCTTTGCCTCGTCCTGTATACCACCGACACAGCTGAACCTTAGTAAGTTGTATGGTCATCTTTACTCTCTCATTCATATTCATATTCACGAGGTTAGGTTTACCATTATATTATTCTGTATACTACTTCATTTATTGTTTACTGTTTAATTCACTTTAATTTTCTGTTTAATATACTGTTTATTACTTATTTTACTGTTTACTGTTTAATTCACTTTATCTGTTTATTACTTATTTTGCTGTTTACTGTTTAATTCACTTTAATTATCTGTTTAAAATACTGTTTATTGCTTATTTTACTGTTTAATTCACTTTAATTATCTGTTTAATATACTGTTTATTACTTATTTTGCTGTTTACTGTTTAATTCACTTTAATTTTCTGTTTAATATACTGTTTATTACTTATTTTGCTGTTTACCATTTAATTCACTGTTTTAATATACTGTTTAACTCCGTCCACAGCATCGTTTGACCGTGAATACCGACGTGCATACGAGCGTTGTGAAGGCCACCAAGCCAAGCTGCTGGCCCGATCTGACGGCCCTCCACCCATTGCTGCCGTATTCTGTCGACGGTACTTCAGTCAACTTGGACTATGAATATAAACACTGAATAACACCCCCCTCCCCCCATACTAGACTGACAGTACAGTAGACCGTTGATATACAGTGAAGAAATAAATTAATAAATACTTGTATCCACCACTTCTTCATTTTACACTCATTGAAAACAACACAATGGTTTTTTTTTTCCCCAGGCGTCTGTTATTCATTACCCACCAAATGTTTTCCCAGGCTTACTGTTATTCATTACCCACCAAATGGTATCCCAGGCGTCTGTTATTCATTACCCACCAAATATTTTCCCAGGCTTACTGTTATTCATTACCCACCAAATATTTTCCCAGGCGTCTGTTATTCATTACCCACCAAATGTTTTCCCAGGCGTCTGTTATTCATTACCCACCAAATATTTCCCCAGGCTACTGTTATTCATTACCCACCAAATATTTTTCCAGGCTACTGTTATTCATTACCCACCAAATGATAACCCAGGCTTACTGTTATTCATTACCCACCAAATGATATCCCAGGCGTCTGTTATTCATTACCCACCAAATGATAACCCAGGCGTCTGTTATTCATTAACATACAAACTCAGACAGTAATTAACAGAGCCTGTGTTAAATTTAATCATCATATATCAAGGACCTATTGTACCGTCCTTGTTTTTCACTACTGTATAATTACGAGTCATGGTTATTTAATATAGCAGTTAAATAGTGTAGTAATGCCTTGTTTTTATTCCACTATTGTTGATATGGGTGTGTAGTACATTATTATCTATGAATCTGTGTACAATAAAAACCCTCATTATTGTACAGTACACACCCATATATAGTAATGCCTTATTTAATATCCACTGGTGTTGTTGTTGTTGTTGTAATGGGTGTGTACTGTACTGTTTGTTTATTTGTTTGTTTGTAATGAGAGTGTATACAGTAAACCTTCTTTGTACATTCACACACCCATATATAAACCCAGTGGTGGATAATATTGTGGGTTTACTATACACACATTCATAGATAGTGATATAACACACACCTATAATAACAACAAAAACAACTGAACAAAACAAGGCATTACTTACTTTCAAATGATTTTAATAATATTTAAGAATTATTTGTAGAAAAGCAATGAATTACCTAGCGTGTGTGCATTTATGTGTGTGTGTGTGTGTGTGTGCATTTATGTATGTGTGTGTGTGTGTGTGTGTGCACGTGTTACTGTGTATATACATTGTGTGTACATATGGTAATAATTACATAGTAGTCTTGTACGAAGGTTCTCATTTCCGAGATGTAACACTATGGGTCATATGCAAGAATATTTGTGGTGTTGACGATAGTGTAGTACTGGTATGATGACTGTTGTGTGTCTATGGAGTCACTGTACCAATACCACACCACCGTATGCAAGAACATCCATGGTGCTGACAATGGTGTGTTACCAATACGATGGATGACCTCATAGACACACACACACACACACACACACACACACACTACTGAACCATAGTATCAGTACCATACCATCATCAATACTAACACCAACACAAACATTCTTGCTTAGGACTACAAGGACTCACCACAAAACACAATCCACTAACTGAATGCCATCTTTGCTTATCAACATTTTATTTAATTTTGTTGCCACCACATTTTTGTATTAATATTTAGAGCCAGGAAAAGAATAGCTTGTATCCATTAAAAGAAATATATTGTATATCATATTGTATAAAGAGGAAAGTGTGTGTGTGTGTGTGTGTGATAAATAGTTTTTATTTGTTTACAGTAATGCTTTGATTGTTTTGCACTTGTTTTTGTTATGTGTAAATTATACTGTTATCTGTGAATCTGTGTGTACTGTAAACCTTCTCTGTTATCCACCACTGGGTTTATATATGGGTGTGTAGTGTACAAACAAAGAGGGTTTACTGTACACACATTCATTACAAACAAACAGTACAATACACACATAACAACAATAACAATAATAACAACATCAGCAGTACAAGACAAACTAAACATTACTGTATGCATCACTAAGATTTGTTTTGTTTGTTACTGTACACGCATTCATTACAAACAAACAGTACAATACACACACATAATAACAACAACAACAACAGTTCAAAACAAACAAATTATTATTGTATTGTGTTATTTGTTCTTTGGTTTATATCTGTATAAATATTATACCCCAATACATTACATATTTTCAGTATGGTAATGAAGTGATAATGAGTCAAGGGGAAGGTTACTGGTACCTCCAACCCAACCTAACATAACATAACATAACATAACATAACATAACATAACATAACATAACCTAATCTAACCTAACCTAACCTAACCTAACCTAACCTAACCTAACCTAATCTAATCTGACCCAACTCAACCCAACCCGACCCGACCCAACCCAACCCGACCCGACCCAACCTAACCTAACCCGACCCAACCTAGCCTAACCTAACCTAACCTAACCTAACCTAACCTAACCAATGACCTCGATATTAACTTTCTGTTTCTAGGAATAGTTTGGAGGAATCAGTTGCCTTCCGATTTATCAAGAGAGTATCCATCCCCTTAATTAAAGTGGTAATTCTTTTTTGGTACATTGGAGTGCCTCAATTCCTCCAAAGTATGCTAAGAAACAGGACCAGAAGAGCAAAAGTAATGGTGTTCTGTTGCTTGGAATAGTTTGGAGAATTCAGTTGCTCCAGATTTACCAACATAAAACTTCCACCCTTAAGTACAGTAATGCCTTGTTTGTGTTGTACTGTTGTTGTTATGGGTGTGTATTGTACTGTTTGTTTGTAATGAATGTGTGTACAGTAAACCCTCTTTGTTTGTACATTACACACCCATACATAATCCCAGTGGTGGATAATAATAAGGATTTACTGTACATGGATTCATAGACAATGGTATAATACACAACAATGCATTTTTTTGTTTTTTTCTAAATTCTGCAAAAAATAAGTGTGATTTTTTTTATATACAAGTGTGTCTATAATAATTATGAAGTGTAATGATTATAACTTATGGGAGTAGTACAGTGTTGGTGATGAATCTGGAGCAACTGATTCCTCAAAACTACAGTACAGTAATACCGTGTTTGTTTTATACTGGTGTGTGTGTGTGTGTGTGTGTGAATCCATGTACAGTAAACCTTCATTATTATCCACCACTGGGTTTGTAATTATATGGGTATGTAATGTACAAACAGAGATTGTTTACTGTACACACATTCATTACTAGCAAACAGTACAATACACACACATAACAACAACAACAACAACACCAACAACAGTGCAAAACAAACAAGATATTATTCTATTCCAAGCAACAACAACAACAACAACCACAGGCCACCCTTATTTTTGTTATTCTAGCAAGTACTGTTTCCTGGCATACTTTGGAGGAATCAAGACACTCCAATATACCAAAAGTAAACTATCCCATAAATTAAGGAGGAATGATTACGGTTTCATTGACTAATTGGAAACTACAGAGTCCTCCAAACTATTCCATGAAACTAATTGCAATGAGTGAGGTTGTGTTTCCTGGCTTAGTTTTGGGAGGAATCTGTAGCCACCATTCCATTACTATCATTATTATTGTATTGTATAGTTGGGGACTTATGAAACAGATACCTAAAGCAGGGTAGGATGTGTGTGTGTGTGTGTGTGTGTGTGTGTGTGTGTGTGTGTGTGTGTGTGTGTGTGTGTGTGTGTAAAACTGTAACTGTACTCCCCTTTGAATCCCAATAAGACAGTGGTATAGTATAATGTGTGTGTGTGTTTTTCATGTGTCCACAACTGTGCAGGGGTCGAAGATTCGTGTGTGTGTGTGTGTGTGTGTACAGTAGGTTACAGTTTTCATTATGACAGTTTGTTTGTGCAATATATTATGATTATTGGGTATAGTATGTGATTTATTAATAAGGGAAGGTGGGTAGATACAAAATAATATACAGTATTGCCTTGTTTGTTTTGCACTGTTGTTGTTGTTATTGTTATGGATGTGTATTGCACTGTTTGTTTGTTTGTTTGTAATGAATGTGTGTACAGTAAACCCTCTTTGTTTGTACATTACACCCATACATAAACCCAGTAGTGGAAAAGAATAAGGGTTTACTGTACACATATTCATAAATAATGATAAAATACACACACAACTTCATCATTACAAAACATACAAGACATTGCTGTATATACATTATTTTCTTTGGTGTGTGTTTGTAGTATACAGGTATAAACATTTTCTTATATTTCTTTGTTAATTTTTTTTGCATTTAATTAAAACCAATATTTTTTATATATATGCACTACAGAGAATTAATTAGTAGAAAAAGTTTATTGTGGATAATGATGATAATTTTAATTTGTTATAATGATTGTATATATTGCATTTAGTCAGTTAAATTTATGAACATATCTAAATTCTGATGTGTGAGTTTGAGAATGTATATGTATATAAGTTGGTTATGTATATTATTATTATTAGTAGTAGTAGTATTATTTGAAAAAAAAAAAAAAAATTACTGTTTGATTATGAGTTTATTGAGAGAGCAGAATTTTTTTATTCTGATTGTGTGTGTGTGTGTGTGTTCTTTGCCTCTCTCCCTGCCTCTCCCTTTAGGCTCCTTTCACATTCAGCAGCTCTGCTGATCAGCAACTTTGCATTACTCCAACAGTGATGGTAACTTGATATTAACTTGCTGCGGCAGCATTGGTAAGCTGTCGTGTGTGAAGGGAAGATTGGAAATAAATACCTGATACTGGGAAATATTACTGTATTGTATTTGGGGAACGGAGTGTTGATTTGTCCATTATTTGCAGCTCTGATTGTAACTATGTATGAAGGGTGTAATTCAGTTCTATACATATATAGTGAGGAGCAGCACTGCTTCTTTTGTAGTTGTCACTGTGAGTGAACACCTCCATTTCATCATCATCAAATTCAGTATCCTATTTCCCCTTTTTCAAGGGGTGAAGAGGCTCTAGCATCAGTGGAGAACCCCTTACCTATACCTACCTACCTACCCACCCACCCACCCACCTTAAGGAAATAGGCAAGGGGATGATATGAAGGGAAAATAATGGTAATGGTGGGAAATAGTGCAGTATTTAATTAAGAAAAGATGGTAATGATGAACATGGTAATGGTATGAAATGGTACAGTGCAAAACATGGTAATGGTGTGTAATGGGGATAATAATGGTATGAGATGGTATAGTATTGAAATAATGGTAATGGAGTGTTATGGTGATAGTAATGGTGTAAATTTAATGGTGTTTAATGGTGAGAAAAAAATATATTATAACTTGATCACTTGAGTTATTTTTAAGGGGGTAATAATACACTTGTGGTACATTGGAGTGCCTTGATTCCTCCAAAGTATGACAGGAAACAACAGCATTGGATTAACAAATATAATGGTGTCCTGTTGTTGTTGTTGCTTGGAATAGTTTGGAGGAATCAGTTACTTCAGATTTACCACCAACATCACTGTGTATTTTCCCCCTTAAAATTACACTTTGAATTTTTTCCTAATTTTTTTGTGTTGAATTGAGACATTTTTTATGATATGGGAAATCTATAATAATTATGCTGTACATATTAATTAAATAAATAAATAAAACGGCATTGAAATTTATTACTACCATTAAATAAATACAGTGGTGCCACATATACTACAATATTTCTACCAATAAACAAACAGTGGTGCCACATTTCACCAAACAATCCCACAACCTAATATATGCTGTGCTTGCTACTAGTGGAGCCAACTGTACATAATTCATGGTTGAGAATCTGGAAGCTGAAAATATAATCAGTAACTAAATTGTCATAGTGGATTAAGTGATAATATAACACTGTTAGTGGTGGTGTTACCGCAAGGCAGAAGGTCGCGAGGAACAGCTGATTAAGTTGAGGGCTTTGAGAGTACTGCCCTGGACGACAGTGATTTATGGCCAATGGGGATGTGGGGAGGAATCAACCCACACCTTGACCCACCTTTATCTACTCTTATCAGTGTCCATTTGTGATCGTAATGGAGCGTGGAAGGGAAAGGGAAAACAACCAGAACACAGCTGTATCCTATATATCTCTGTATAGCCTATAATGAAGGGTGGCTCCAGGATCCAGAGAATCTCTCGACCGTGGGTGGCCCTATGTGCTGCTATATGTGGGGGCGTGCCCAGAGGGCATGTAGGAGTGTCTGGTGGGCGGGACAGCCTATTGAGTGAGTAAACCCGGCGGAGCGATAGCTGTGGAGCCAATGAAAGTGAATGAAGGGAGAGTAGAATATGAAGAACCAATGAAACCACCTAGAAAGGAAGGGAGAGGAGGCACAAGGATGGAAAGGACAGACCAGACTACCGAGGAAGGAGGAAGGTAGTTGAGCTTCAGCCTTCCACCCGTCGGGATTGGCAAAGAATAAAAACAAAGTGAATTGTGTCTAAGCCTAGTGCAGTGAAAAGCCCGAAAGAAATAGTTAACAGACGTTACCAAGAACTATACGGAGGAATAAGACCTATCGACTAAGGTCTGAAGGGACAGGGAAGGCAGAAATTGACACCCTGTATCAGTCTAATAGAACCACGGTCGAGGTATCCTTTGTATTTGTTTAGACTAATTAATTGATCAGTTATGTATCGCCCGAGTGGGGGTAACAGGTAGTAAATATGGAGCAACTAATTCCTCCAAACTGATTGAGCAGACCCCAAAGGCACCTCGTTGAGTCAGTGGGTTGATTACTGGCCAGCAGGCTGAGCAGAGCGAGAGGTTAATGGTTCGAGTCCCGGTCTGAGACATAAAGGTGGATTTGGTGGTCATTTTTCCTAGAAATTCAAGTGTACGACCCGTAAGAATATCATAAGGTTGTCGTCGTATATGTTGTCGTCGTCGTCGTCTAGGAGAAGAGTTTGTTTACATTTGGATTTTGGAACGTGTCTGGAACCAGGCTGGGATTGACAGAGGGTAACATCCACAAAATACTTACATTAGTGTTATAACGAAAATATACTCCATCTGACGTCATTATACTTCATGTGACGTCATTATACTCCATGTGACGTCATTATATTTCATCTGACGTCATTATACTTCATGTGACGTCATTATACTTCATGTGACGTCATTATACTTCATCTGACGTCATTATACTTCATCTGACGTCATTATACTTCATGTGACGTCATTATATTCCATCTGACGTCATTATATAAGAGAATAATCGTACAGTAAGGTAAGAGAGATGGTTCGTATGTATACAAGAATATTGGTGGTATTGACGATGGTGTGGTAACAGTACGATGACTCCATTAACACACACACACACACACACACATCGTACCAGTACCACACCATCGTATACACCACAATATTCTTGCATACACAACCATAATAATTAATCAGTATATATTTTTTAGTGTTTTGAATCATTTTGACACATTGGTATTTATCTAGACTATTACCGTTTTGTAGCAGTGTTGCCAGATCCGGCTAGGTCCCAGTATTTTGCCTCGGTCATTTCCTGTACTTTACCACGGTTATTTCCCGGTAGTTTGCCCAGGTTAGGTCCCGGTAGTCTGATGCGGTCTAGGTTAGGTCAGGTAAGGTCAGGCTAATTTCAAAATGCCCCATTTGGTTATGCCCTATCTTGGAAATTGGGCATTGCTGAAGAAAATGCCATAGAAGAAAAGTGTCTTAGAATGTTATAAATTAGTGGGTAAAGAAGGTAAAAAGCATTGTAATACCAACCAGCAATAGAGTACACACACACACACACACACAGCCATCGTACCAATACCACACCATCGTATACACCACAATATTCTGGCATACACAACCATTTTATCATCTATCCCTTCAATTAAATCCCATTCTATATAGTACAAAAAAAAAAAGTGTTTACGAGGACACGATAAACACAATCAAAATATTCAAAGCTTTATTATTCTGTGTGACTCAGACGGAATCTTCAAAAAAAATAAAAAATAATAATAATAATAATAAGCCATATTCTAATTATTCTCCTCTGGGGCTTTGTTATTATTTAATTGTTGAGAATCTTGAATACATACAGTTACTCAATTGACATAGCTATATAGTGGTATAATTGGTCTGGGATATTATATAGAAGAGAGGAGTATATAATATTATAGCTTATTAGTGTGTTGGTCAAGGCACATACAGAGGTAGATGTGTGTGTGTGTGTGTGTGTGTTTGTGTTTGTGTTTTTTGGTGTGTGTGTGTGTGTAGTGAGGTGAGGTTAGTTGTGGTAGTGGTGTGTGTAGTGAGGTGAGGTTAGTTGTGGTGTGTGTGTGTAGTGAGGTGAGGTTAGTTGTGAGGGTGGTTGTTGTGTGTGTGTGTGTGTAGTGAGGTGAGGTTAGTTGTGGTGTGTGTGTGTGTGTGTGTTTGTGTTTTTTGGTGAGGGTGGTTGTTGTTGTTGTGTGTGTGTGTGTGTGTAGTGAGGTGAGGTTAGTTGTGGTAGTGGTGTGTGTGTGTGTGTGTGTGTGTTTGTGTGTTTAGTGAGGTGTGTTGAGGCTAGTTGTGGTGTGTGTGTGTGTGTGCGTTTTTTGGTGAGGGTGGTTGTGGTAGTGGTGTGTGTGTGTGTGTAGTGAGGTGAGGTTAGTTGTGGTAGTGGTGTGTGTGTGTAGTGAGGTGAGTTGAGGCTAGTTGTGGTGTGTTTGTGTGTGTGTGTGTAGTGAGGTGAGGTTAGTTGTGGTAGTGGTGTGTGTGTGTGTGTGTGTTTGTGTTTTTTGGTAAGGGTGGTTGTTGTGTGTGTGTGTGTGTGTGTGTGTGTAGTGAGGTGAGGTTAGTTGTGGTAGTGGTGTGTGTGTGTTTAGTGAGGTGTGTTGAGGTGAGGCTAGTTTTGTGTGTGTGTGTGTATGTGTGTGTACAAGCCACCACCACACCTGTCATGGTTGGTCAGTGGAGTAGATGTGTTGGAGACATTCACCTTCTCCATCATTACTATAACTAGAGAGAGAGAGAGAGAGAGAGAGAGAGAGAGAGAGAGAGAGAGAGAGAGAGAGAGAGAGCCACATCTCCACTATACAGTATATATATACAATAACATAATAATTATCATAACATAACATAACCTGAGCATAAAATGTTATACAATATCAATGAACAACAACAACAATAATAATAATAACAATACAGTATTATTATTGTATATAATTATAATATTGGAAGGTAATACAGGTGGTGGTGGTAAATCTGGAACAAGTGATTCCTCCAAACTATTCCAAGCAACAAGCCACTATTATTTTTGTTAATTTAGTCCCGTTGCTTGGAATACTCTAGAGGAATCAAGGCACTCCAATCTAACCAAAATGTGTAGTACCCTCTTAAGGCCAGAATTTGTTTTGTTTTGGTAAATTAGAATGCTACTGATTCCTCCAAACTATGTCAGGAAACAAATCACCTTAATGTTACCAATAGTGTATCTGTTTCATGACAATGTCTGGAGGATTCAGTAGGGCTCTAATTTACAAGTGTTTCTCTCCATAATTAATATCCCACATCATTTTAATAATATATATAATAATATTCATGTATTAACAATATATAATAATGATAATATGTAACAGTTGTGTGTGTGTGTGTATATATATATATATACGGTACATATAAAAATATTATTGTAGTTTAATAATTAAGGCACATTATTATTATCATCATCAACAGTGTATGTGTGAGTGTGTGTGTTGCAAGCCTAGGTGTGTGTGTGTGTGTGTGTGTGTGTGTGTGTGTGTGTACAAATTCACAACGTTTTAGTTTATATTTTAATCCACATAAAAATGGTGTGTGTGTGTATACAAATTCACAACGTTTTAGTTTATATTTTAATCCACATAAAAATGGTGTGTGTGTGTGTGTGTGTGTACATCATTATCATTATTCGTGGTACCCTCCATATAGGTAGACTTGATGTGGAAAAAATACAGTACCATATTATTTTATAGTTGGTGGGGGGGGGGTAGGGGGGGGGCGCCGAGAGTGGAGGATAAATGGCTGGGGTGGGGTGGGAGGGGGGAGGGGGGAGGGGTAGTGGGGTAGTTGGACTCATAAGGGGGAGGGAGTAGAATTTGAAGTGGGGGTTGGGGGGGTGTATATTGGTGTGGGAGGAGAGGGTTTAAAGGGGGAGGGGGTAGAATTTGAAGTGGGGGTTGGGCGTAGGGGTGTATATTGGTATGGGAGGAGAGGGTTTAAAGGGGGAGGGGGTAGAATTTGAAGTCGGGGTGTGGGGGTGGGTGGGGGGTGGCGGTATATATGAGGTAATTAAGGATTGTTTGTTGTATTACCTGTATGTATGTATGTATTACCTGTATGTATGTATGTATGTATGTATTACCTGTATGTATGTATGTATGTATTACCTGTATGTATGTATGTATGTATGTATTACCTGTATGTATGTATGTATGTATTACCTGTATGTATGTATGTATGTATGTATTACCTGTATGTATGTATGTAGACTACTGAGGTAATTATGGGAGGGGGGGGGGTAAATCTGGAGCAACTTGATTCCTCCAAATTATTCCTATCTAGGCAACAACAGACCACCATCCATCATTAATTTTGTTGTTGTTGTTGTCAGTCTGTCGTTGTCGTTGTTGTTGTCAGTCTGTTGTTATTGTTGTTGTTGTCGTCAGTCTGTTGTTGTTATTGTTAGTGTTGTTGTTGTTGTCAGTCTGTCGTTGTTGTCAGTCTGTTGTTTTTGTTGTTGTTGTCAGTCTGTTGTTATTGTTGTTGTTGTCGTCGTCAGTCTGTTGTTATTGTTGTTGTCAGTCTGTTGTTGTTGTCAGTCTGTAGTTGTTGTTGTTGTTGTTGTTGTTGTTGTTGTTGTTGTTTCCTGGCATACTTTGGAGGAATTATTAAGGAGTCTGTGATCGTGTAGGAAATCTGATTGTATGGTTCTGATTGCATGCTTCTGATTGTATGCTTCTGATTGGAGGCTTCTGATTGTATGGTTCTGATTGGAGGCTTCTGATTGGAGGCTTCTGATTGTATGGTTCTGATTGGAGGCTTCTGATTGTATGCTTCTGATTGGAGGCTTCTGATTGGAGGCTTCTGATTGGAGGCTTCTGATTGTATGGTTCTGATTGGAGGCTTCTGATTGTATGCTTCTGATTGGAGGCTTCTGATTGGAGGCTTCTGATTGGAGGCTTCTGATTGTATGGTTCTGATTGGAGGCTTCTGATTGTATGCTTCTGATTCTATGCTTCTGATTGTATGCTTCTGATTGTATGCTTCTGATTGGAGGCTTCTGATTGTAGGCTTCTGATTGGAGGCTTCTGATTGGAGGTTTCTGATTCCACCTCCTGACCATGCCACGAAACAAACAAGCTCCTTCCATATAGGTGTGTGTGTATGTGTGTGTGTTTGTGTGTGTGTATGTGTGTATGTTTGTGTGTGTGTATGTGTGTGTGTATGTGTGTATGTGTGTGTGTGTATGTTTGTATGTGTGTGTGTGTGTATGTGTGTGTGTGTGTGTACCAAAATTGTATTAACCCCTTTAGGGACTGAGGTATAATGAACTATAGTAAGGGCATTGAGGTAAATGATTAGTTAGCATCTGAGGTAATTAAGCTGGTTAATGGGTGAGGTCATTTGCTGGTTAAGGACTGAGGTAATTAGCTACAAATTTATCTGAATAAGGGGTGAGTTAATTAGCTGGTTAATGGGTGAGGTAATTGGGTGGTCAAGGACTGAGGTAATTAGCTTGTAGTTATTGGGTGAGTTAATTAGCTGGTTAAGGACTGAGGTAATTAGCTTGTAGTTAATGGGTGAGGTAATTAGCTGGTTAATGGGTGAGGTAATTAGCTAGTTAATGGGCGAGATAATTAGCTAGTTAATGGGTGAGATAATTAGGTGGTCAAGGGGTGAGATAATTAGGTGGTCAAGGGGTGAGATAATTAGCTGGTCTAGGAGTGAGGCAATTAGCTAGTTAATGAGTGAGATAATTAGGTGGTCAAGGGGTGAGGTAATTAGCTTGTAGTTATTGGGTGAGGTAATTATTGGGTAAGGTAATTAGCTGGTTAATGGGTGAGGTAATTAGGTGGTCAATGGGTGAGGTAATTATTGGGTGAGGTAATTATTGGGTAAGGTAATTATTGGGTAAGGTAATTAGCTGGTTAATGGGTGAGGTAATTAGGTGGTCAATGGGTGAGGTAATTATTGGGTGAGGTAATTATTGGGTAAGGTAATTATTGGGTAAGGTAATTAGCTGGTTAATGGGTGAGGTAATTAGGTGGTCAATGGGTGAGGTAATTATTGGGTAAGGTAATTATTGGGTAAGGTAATTATTGGGTAAGGTAATTAGCTGGTTAATGGGTGAGGTAATTAGGTGGTCAATGGGTGAGGTAATTATTGGGTAAGGTAATTATTGGGTGAGGTAATTAGCTGGTTAATGGGTGAGGTACTTAGGTAATTATTGGGTGAGGTAATTATCTATAATATATAGTTAGGTGGGAATGAGGTAATGGGTTATTTAGAATGTGAGGTGGGTAAGTGAGGGAGGGAAGAAGAGAAGGCGTGGGGGGGGGGGCGTGGGAAATGGAACTAGGAGGCGTGGGGGGGGGCGTGGGAAATGGAACTAGGAGGCGTGGGGGGGGGCGTGGGAAATGGAACTAGGAGGCGTGGGGGGCGTGGGAAATGGAACTAGGAGGCGTGTGGGGGTGGGAAATGGAACTAGGATGCGTGGGAGGCGTGGGTAATGGAACTAGGAGGCGTGTGGGGGGTGGGAAATGGAACTAGGAGGCGTGGGGGACGTGGGAAATGGAACTAGGAGGCGTGGGGGGCGTGGGAAATGGAACTAGGAGGCGTGTGGGGGGTGGGAAATGGAACTAGGAGGCGTGGGGGGCGTGGGAAATGGAACTAGGAGGCGTGTGGGGGGTGGGAAATGGAACTAGGAGGCGTGGGGGGCGTGGGAAATGGAACTAGGAGGCGTGGGGGGCGTGGGGAATGGAACTAGGAGGCGTGGGGGGTGTGGGAAATGGAACTAGGAGGCGTGGGGGGCGTGGGAAATGGAAGTAGGAGGCGTGGGAGGGAAGGATTCGAGACGTAGGGAGAGGAATTAGACTCAAAAGGCGTGGGGGGCGTGGGAAATTGAACTAGAAGGCGTGGGTGGGAAGGAGTGAAGGCGTGGGGGGGGGGAGCTGTAGTACATAAACTCAGAAAGGCGTGGGGGAGGCGTGGGGTGAAGAACAGAAGGCGTGGTGGCATGACGTGGCGTGTAGTACGATATATCACCCAACCTTACTCTTGGAGGCTTGGGAGGAGTCAGGAGGGAGGACAGAAGGCGTGGTGGCATGACGTGGCGTGTAGTACAATAATATCACTCTGTTTTACTCTTGGAGGCGTGGGAGGAGCCAGGAGGGAGGACAGAAGGCGTGGTGGCATGACGTGGCGTGTAGTACAACAATATCACTCAACCTTACTCTTGGAGGCGTGGGAGGAGCCAGGAGGGAGGACAGAAGGCGTGGGCATATCCTCGACTTTGTTGTTACGTGCGTGGAAGGCATGGCATCGACGATAGAGTGCTCGCAGTAACAGGTAGGCAGGGAGACAGATGATCAATGTACCCAATAATAATATACACAACACATCCAATAGTAGATACTGGGCCAGGCTAAGATCAGCTCCAGAATACCTGTTGATCATATGGTTAGGTTAGGTTAGGTTTGGTTAGGTTTGGTTTGATATTCTCTGATAATCACTGACAATTCTGATAATAATGTAAGACTATGTAACTACAATACAACATTATTATTATTTGGTTTGTTGTTTTGTAATGTAAGACTAGGTAACTACAATACAATATTACAGTATTATTATTTGGTTTGTAGTTTTGTAATGTAAGACTATGTAACTACAATACAACATTATTATTATTTGGTTTGTAGTTTTGTAATGTAAGACTACGTAACTGTAATGCAACATTATTATTAGGTTTGTAGTTTTGTAATGTAAGACTATGTAACTACAATACAATATTATTATTTGGTTTGTAGTTTTGTAATGTAAGACTATGTAACTGTAATACAACATTATTATTATTTGGTTTGTAGTTTTGTAATGCAAGACTATGTAACTACAATACAACATTATTATTATTTGGTTTGTAGTTTTGTAATGTAAGACTATGTAACTACAATACAACATTATTATTATTTGGTTTGTAGTTTTTTAATGTAAGACTACGTAGGCCTAACTGTAATACAACGTTATTATTAGGTTTGTTGTTTTGTAATGTAAGACTACGTAACTGTAATACAACTTTATTATTATTAGGTTTGTTGTTTTGTAATGTAAGACTACATAACTGTAATACAACATTATTATTAAGTTTGTTATATTGTAAATTATTGAGTCACTTGGTAGACCACTCACTGTAGTACTTTCAAAATAATATATACATGATTACATTTCTTTCCATGACAACATAGCCTGTATAAGAATTCCTGTGTCAAACCGTACACTTTCCATCGTACAAATAAATCAGTATCATATCAAAATATAATCATACAACAACACCTTATGTCAACTCAACCCCCTCAATTATTATTATGAGGTGGTGCAAAATCATACACGTGTTGTTCTTTATTATCAAGATATTTACTACGATGGAAGGAAAGTGTTGGTGGATATTATTATTATTATTATTATGAGGTGCTGCAAAATCATACATGTGTTGTTCTTTATTACCAAGATATTTACTAGAATGGAAGGAAAGTGTCGGTGGATATTATTATTATTATTATTATTATGAGGTGCTGCAAAATCATACACGTGTTGTTCTTTATTACCAAGATATTAACTACGATGGAAGGAAAGTGTCGGTGGATATTATTATTATTATTATGAGGTGGTGCAAAATCATACACGTGTTGTTCTTTATTATCAAGATATTTACTACGATGGAAGGAAAGTGTCGGTGGATATTTGATTGTGGCTGTAGTTTATAATATTATAAGAGTATTAGACTGACCTTAGGTATGTATCGCCGTGTTTCATAGCATACTCTATCCACCACACTGCTCTCTCCAATCCACTGTCCCTCTGAGCTTTTAGTCTGGCTGATACTCCCTTCACACGCTCATTGTACCTTTAGAGAGGTTAGGTTAGGTTAGGTTAGGTCAAACACACACGCACACATCTGTTAGGTTAGGTTAGGTTACACACACACACACACAAATACTCACCTTTTATCACTCAACATGTGTTTAATGGGAGAGGTGAGTGTAACAGATGTAAGTTCTTCCCACTGCAACACACACACACACACAGAAACAAACACCTTTTATCACTCAACATGTGTTTAATGACAGAGGTGAGTATATCTTCCCACTTCAATACACACACACACACACACACACAGAAACACTCACCTTTTATCACTCAACATGTATTTAATGGCAGAAGTGAGTATATCTTCCCACTTCAATACACACACACACACACACAGAAATACTCACCTTTTATCACTCAACATGTGTTTAATGGCAGAAGTGAGTGTATCAGATGTAAGTTCTTCCCACTGCAACACAACAGCTTCACCTCTTCTCTGTAGTCGTGCACAGGTCCTGGGATGATCCATACTGATAGGTAAACCCAACATGGGAACACCGTGATATACTCCTTCACCAGCACTATTCTTGCCACAGTGGGTGACGAATAACTTCACTTTGGGATGTCCTGGTAAACGAAAATGTAAAGATTATGAGGGATTTATACGCTGTGCTCGTTATTAATGGAGGCAACTATACCCCTCTGTTCTTACCACAGTGGGTGACGAATAACTTCACTTTGGGATGTCCCGGTAAATGAAAATGTAAAAATTATGAGGGATTTATACGCTGTGCTCGTTATTAATGGAGGGTAAATGTAAAGATTATGAGGGATTTATACGCTGTGCTCGTTATTAATGGAGGGTAAATGTAAAGATTATGAGGGATTTATACGCTGTGCTCGTTATTAGTGGAGGTAACTGTACCCCTCTGTTCTTATCATTGTGGGTCATAAATTTACTTAACTTTGGGATGTCCTGGTAAATGAAAATGTAAAAATTATGAGGGATTTATACACTGTGTTCGTTATTAATGGATGCAACTGTACACCGTGATAATATACTGTATACCTCCTCACCACAGTGGGTTACAAACGAAAATGCAAAACTTATTACAGATTACAAAAGAAAAAAAAAAGTTATGGAATTATTTATACACTGTGCTCGTTATTAGTGGATGCAACTGTACAAAGAGAGTTTACTGTACACGGATTCATTACAAATAGACAGTAAAATACACACCAATAACAACAACAATAATAACAACAACAACAGCGTGTGTGTGTGTGTGTATGTATGTATAAAAGAATGTGAGTGAATGTCTTAAGGGAGTGTGTGTAAAAGAGTTAATGTGTGTGTGTGTGTGTGTATGTGAGAGAGTGAGTGTTTATGTATGTATGTATATGTGTATGTGTGTGAGTGAGTGTTTATGTACAGTATGTAAGTATGTATATGTATGTGTGTGTGATTGAGTGAGTGTTTCTGTATGTATGTGTTTGTGAGTGAGTGAGTATGTATGTATGTATGTATGTATATATATATGTGTGTGTGAGTAAGTGTTTCTCTATGTGTATATGTGAGTGAGTATGTATGTATATATATGTGTGTGTGAGTGAGTAAGTGTTTCTCTATGTGTATATGTACTGTATGTATATGTGAGTGAGTATGTATGTATGTATATATGTATAAGTGTGTATGATTGAGTAAGTAAGCTATCTGTAATCATCATGTTGGACTGGTACAGATTATATGATAAGATTTCACAGATATAAAAGTGCATTGTGGAGTAGTAGTAGTAGTAGTAGTAGTACATTGAAGTGCATTGACTCTATCTCTCTCTCTCTCTCTCTCTCTCTCTCTCTCTCTCTCTCTCTCTCTCTCTCTCTCATCAAGGGGGTAGTGTGTGTGTGTGTGTGTGTGTGTGTCTCTCTCTCTCTCTCTCTCTCTCTCATCAAGGGGGGTAGCGTGTCTCTCTCTCTCTCTCTCTCTCTCATCAAGGGGGTAGTGTGTGTGTGTGTGTCTCTCTTTGTGTGTGTGTCTCTCTTTGTGTGTGTGTCTCTCTCTTTGTGTGTGTGTGTGTGCGTGTGTGTCTCTCTCTCTCTCTCATCAAGGGGGGTAGTGTGTGTGTGTGTGTACGTGAGTGAATTAGTGTGTGGGTGTATGTGTGATTGAGTGAGTAAGTGTTTATGTATATATGTGTGAGTGAGTGTGTGTGTGTGTAATTGAGTAAGTGTGTGTGTGTGTGTGTTACAAGCATAAATACATACATACATACTTTGGAGGAATCAAGGCACTCCAATGTAATGTCCCTAGAATATACTACCCACTTTAACAATCTCTCTACTTCTCTCCACTTCCCCCTACCCCCACTTTCCAATCTCTCCACTTCCCCCCCCCCCCTTCCCTACCTCTTCCCCTCCTGTATACCCTCCCCCCCCCTCCACACTCCCCGACTTTCACCCCAATAAGACCATTTTAAGTACCTACTCTTCCCCACCTCATTTCCCTCCTTTATATCCACTAAATTATTAACTTTCTCCCCCATTCCCCCAATTCCCCCACCTCCCCCCTCCTCCATTCCCTATCTCCCCTCCCCTCCTACCCCATTCCCCCATCTCCTCCCCTCCCCCATTCCCCCACCTCCCCTACTTTATATATCCCAAATATGAACCCTCTCCCCCCTCCTCCATTCCCCCACCTCCCCTCCCAATCACCCATCACCTCCCCTCCCCCCATTTCCCCCATTCCCCATCTCTCCCCTCCCATTCCCCCATCACATCCCATTCCCCATCACCCATCTCTCACTTCCCATACCCATATCTCCCCTCCCTCCCATTCCCCATCACCCATCTCTCCCAATCCCCATCACCCAACTCTCCCCTCCCTCCCATTTCCCCCATTTCCCCACATATATACATACCAAGAATATCCTGCTGTGGTAACCAGTGTTGTACCATAAGGTTCTGTGGTAGTGGTGATGGTGGTGGGTGGGTAAACTTAACCAACACACGAGTGGGGCTGAGAGAGGCAAACGCTTCCAACAGAGTACTGCAAAAAAATAAAATAAAAGAGATATGGAATAAATGAGGGAGAGAAGTGGGATAATTGATGGAGTAGATAGAGAAGGAAGAAGTGGGATAATTGATGGAGTAGGGAGAGAAGTGGGATAATTGATGGAGTAGATAGAGAAGGAAGAAGTGGGATAAATGAGGGAGTAAGTAGGGAAGTGGGATAATTGATGGAGTAGATGGAGAAAGTAGAAGTGGGATAATTGAGGGAGTAGGGAGAGAAGTGGGATAATTGATGGAGTAGATAGAGAAGGTATAAGTGGGATAATTGATGGAGTAGGGAGAGAAGTGGATAATTGATGGAGTAGGGAGAGAAGGAAGAAGTGGGATAATTGATGGAGTAGGGAGAGAAGGAAGAAGTGGGATAAATGAGAGAGTAGGGAGAGAAGTGGGATAATTGATGGAGTAGATGGAGTAGGGAGAGAAGTGGGATAATTGATGGAGTAGATAGAGAAGGGAGAGAAGTGGGATAATTGATGGAGTAGGGAGAGAAGGAAGAAGTAAAATAAATGAAGTAGAGAGAGGAGTTAGTTGAATGAATGGGGAGTAGGGAGAGAAAGAAAGGAAGAAAGAGGTGGATTTGTAATAATAATAATAATTTTGATTAATAGTATTTTTTAAGTATAGTAATAATAATAATAATAACAATAATAATAATAATAACAACAACAATAATAACTAAAAACAACAACAATAATAATAAAAACAATAACAATAATAACTAAAAACAACAATAATTATAATAAAAACAACAATAATAATAATAATACCTGACATAATGTTGTGGTATCCTTGAAGTATCTTGTATGGAACCCAAAGAGAAGTATATAACACCAGCCTCTCCTGAACCTTCAATCCAATCTAATACATCCTGAAAAACACAAAGATAATAATATATACTTTAATATATACACACATATATATATATATATATTGTTACGGTGTGACATATCTTCACTACCCATACAGGGGAAAGCGTAAGTTTATGTCACATTGTCGTTATGTTTTAGTAGTGTCAACATCTTCACTATTAAGTGGAAGATGTGAATGTTGTATGTTATTATATTCCTAGGGTAGTTCCAGGTTACCCCTATATTATGGTATATAGTTTAGGAATATATTGTGGAAAAGGAAGAACCCAGATAAAAGAGATCCCAGAAAATAAAGCTTTAGTTCCTTAAAGCTTTGAGTCTACTTACTCCTCATTGAACAAAAAGCCTGATTATGTGCCTCAGCCGACCCGGGACTGAGGCACGTAATCAGATTAATTATATGGAGGATGAGGGGCAAATCAAACTCCAAAGCCTTAAAGTCATAGGGCTTTATTATCTCTCTTTATATCTTGTTATTCTCTTGTGCTTCATTTTTCTTTCTCGATCAATCTTCAAATCGAGAATCCCGGTCAGGCCCCCAAATTCTGTTACGTCCTCAGTCCTGAGGACGTAACTCCGTCCACTCCTGCCCCCCACCCTACCCCCTCCATCTAGGGCAGCCCGTCACTACAATAAAATAAAACCAATTAAAACAAGAACAGAGAGATACAAAAATAGCCCCATTCCCACCATAATAAATATAATAAATAAGTAATCATCCAATCTATATATGTATCATCTTTGTATATATATTACATATCTCATCCTATTCATCCATTCATTCATTATGTCCATTTAATATGTATGTATATTTTCAGCCTCAGGGCTGCATTCTGGTCAATAAACCGATTATTATTATTATTATTATTATTATTATAAATGTATCTTAATTGCACACACACACACACACACAAAATAAGGTTTGTTGTAATACGTTATAGATAACAACTTAACAAAATGCTATTGTTGATAACGAAACTCTTCTTGGTACATTGGAGCACTTGATTCCTCCAAAGTATGCCAGGAAACAAGACTCATTAACAAATAATAATAATAATAATAGTAATAATAATAATAGTAATAATAATAACAATAGTAATAATAATAACAATAATAGTAATAATAACAATAATAATAGTAATAATAATAATAGTAATAATAACAATAATAATAATAGTAATAATAATAATAGTACTAATAATGATAGTAATAGTGATAATAATAATAATAATGATAATAGTAATAATGATAATAATAATGATAGTAATAATAAAAATAATAATAATAGTAATAATAACAATAATAATAATAACAATAATAATAATGGTAATAATAATAATAATTATAGTAATAGTGATGATAATAATAATAATAATAATAATAATAGTAGTATTGGTGGTAATGATAATAATAATAATAATAATAATAGTAATAATAATAATAATAGTAATAAGAAGAAGAAAAATTGTGGCCAAATATATAATCTCTCTCTCTCTCTCTCTCTCTCTCTCTCTCTCTCTCTCTCTCTCTCTCTCACAAGCACCCAGCAACAAACGCAAGACAGACGTGGCAACCTCGACTCAAGGACAGATAGTATAGGTAGGTAGGTAGGTAGGTTGGTTGGTAGGTAGGTAGGTAGGAAGGGAGGAGTTGTAAAGAAGAGGGAGGGAAATATGGGAAGGAAGGGAGGGAGGAAAGGGGGAAAGAGGAGAGAGGGAGGGAAGGAATGGGAGGGAGGGAGGAAATGGGGGAGAAATAGGAGAGAAGATTCGTGGAGGCAAGGAAGTGAGGAGAAGGAATGAGTAAATGAAAGAAGGGAGGGAGGTAAGGACATCCGGGAACCCAAGATGCATTGCGTTGTATAGTAACCAACCTAACATAACATAACATAACATAACATAACATAACTTATCCTAACATAACATAACATAACTTAACTTATCCTAACATAACATAACATAACTTAACTTATCCTAACATAACATAACATAACTTAACTTATCCTAACATAACATAACATAACATAACTTAATTTATCCTAACATAACATAACATAACCTAACTTAACTTATCCTAACATAACATAACATAACTTAATCCGACCTAACCTAACATAATCAGACCTAACCTAACTTAACTTATCCTAACGTAACATAACCTAACCTAACTTAACTTATCCCGACCTAAGCTAACCAAATCTAACCAAACGTAATCTAACTGTCTGTCTGCAAAGTAAGGGAAGGACAGGGAGAAGGTTATGAAGAGGTGGGACAGCAAACACCAAGGAAATTGAAAGAAAGGAGGGACAGGGAGAAGGTGCTGGAGAGGAAAGAAAGGAGGGACAGGGAGAAGGTGCTTGAGAGGAAAGAAAGGAGGGACAGGGAGAAGGTGCTTGAGAGGAAAGAAAGGAGGGACAGGGAGAAGGTGCTTGAGAGGAAAGAAAGGAGGGACAGGGAGAAGGTGATAGAGAGGAAAGAAAGGAGGGACAGGGAGAAGGTGATAGAGAGGTGGGACAATAAACACCAAGGAAATTGAAAGAAAGGAGGGACAGGGAGAAGGTAAATCATACGAAGGAAATGAAGTAGTCAATATCCCCAGCAAGTCACCCAAAAAACAAATACTACTACTACTACTAGTACTACTATTACTAATACTAATACTATTACTACTACTACACCTACTACTACTACTACTACTACTACTACTACTAATAATAATAATAATAATAGTAATAATATTATAAAACAAAATTATTATTAGTATTTATTTAAACTGAAATATTCTTGATTTTGCAAATGGAGAGAGAGAGAGAGAGAGAGAGAGAGAGAGAGAGAGAGAGAGAGAGAGAGAGAGAGAGAGAGAAGTGATATAATGGAGGTAGGGAGGGAGGGGAGGGGAGGGGGGAGACATCATATAAGGAAGAGGGAGAGAAGAATGGAGGTGAAGGGAAATGAGGGGGGGGGGAGGGAAAGGGGGAAGGTTAGGTAGGAAGGGAAGGAAAGGGAAATGAGGAAGGAGGTAAAAAGTGGAGGAAAGGGAAATGAAGGAGGGAGGTTAAAAGGTTAAAAGAGGGAAGGTTAGGTAGGAAGGGAAGGAAAGGGAAATGGAGGGAAGTTAAAAGAGGGAGGAGAGAAGGGGGAGGGAATGGGGGAAGGAAGGGGAAAGGGAAATGAAGGAGGGAAGAAGAGAAAAAGTGGAGGAAAGGGAAATGAAGGAGAGAGAGAGAGAGAGAGAAGACTTAATATATAAAGGGAAATGAAGGAGGGAAGTAAATAGGGGAAGAGGGAAGGAAAGGGAAATGAAGGAGGAAGGGAAGGAAAGGGAAATGAAGGAGGGAAGTAAAGGAGAGACAGAGAGGGAGAGAAGAATTAATGTATGAAGGGAAATGAGGAAGGAGGTAAAAAGGGGGAAGGGGGAAGGGGGGAAGGAAGGGGAGGGGGGAAAGGGGGGGGTTATTCGTACCCTAAACCCCCTGAGGGCAGTGACCTCGTGACCCCCCCATAGAGAAGGGGGGGGGGAGGTGAAAGGGGAGGGGGGGGATGTTATGTAAGGTGGAGGCTGCAGTGAGAGAGAGAGAGGGGGGGGGGGGAAGGGGGAGGGAGAGAAGGGCACTGTACACACACACACACAGACAGAGGGAAGGACACACACACAGAAGGAAATACACACACACACACACAGACACACACAGAGGGAAAGACACACACACAGAAGGAAGGGACACATACACACACACACAGAAGAAAGGACAAATACACACACACACACGCACACGCACACACACAGACACACACACACACACAGAAGGAAGGACACACACACACACACAGAAGGAAGGGAATGCAGGGCAGAGAAGGAAGGACACACACACACACACGCACACACAGACACCATTACTCTTCCTCCCTCCCCTCCCTCCCTCCCTTCACAGCTCTCCCCTATCCTTGTCTCGTCTCCCTTTCCCCTACACACCTCTCTTTAGACCTTCACCTATATTTACACATTGCACTTAAGGGGGAAATGCTTGGGGGGTTTAGGGGGGGTGCGGGAGTAGGGGGAAAGGCTTAGGGGGGGTGCGGGAGTAGGGGGATAGGGTTTAGGGGGGGTGCGGGAGTAGGGGGGAAAGGCTTGGGGGGGGTTAGGGGGGGTGCGGGAGTAGGGATAGGCTTGGGGGGGGGTTTAAGGGGGGTGCGGGAGTAGGGGGACAGGCTTGGGGGGGGGGTTTAAGGGGGGTACGGGAGTACGGATAGGCTTGGGGGGGCTGTTCCCCCTACTCCCGCACCCCCCCTAAACCCCCCCTAAGCCTGTCCCCCTACTCCCGCACCCCCTCCCCCCCAAGCCTGTCCCCCCTACAACCCGCACCCCCCAAACCTCCCCCCCCAAGCCTGTCCCCCCCCTACTCCCGCACCCCCTTAACTCAGCACCGGGCCAGGGTGAATTTAAATATATACATAACTGGAAAGATATGTATTAATTTTTTTTGAGAGGTCATGAGCGGGCGAGCGAAAGTGGGTGAATTTAATTATAATTAATTAATATTAGCAGCGGGTTGGTGTTGGTGAAATTTGGAGTAATTAAATGTGGTTCCCTACAAACAACAACAATTATTGTTTATCTGGTCCTGTTTGTTTGTTTGTTTGTTTAGAGGAATCAAGGCCAAAATTAATGTACTAAAAGTTAGTATCATAGACCTCTCACTCACTCTCACTCTCTCTCTTTCTCTCTCTCTCTCTCAGAAATAAAAAAAAATTATACAGAAGAATCTCTCTCTCTCTCTCTCTTTGCACTTGGATAAGGCTTATCTTCCCTTATCCAGTCTATCTGTTATCACCCTTACTTCTCTCTCAACCTGCATTGTCACAGATAATGAAAGTACGTGTGTGTGTGTGTGTGTAATTACGTTGTAAAAATAAACGTATTTCCTTATTTCTACGTATTGTTTATATACAAGAACATTGGTAGTATTTACGATGGTGTGGTACTGGTACACACACACACACACACACACACACACACACACTACAGAATTATCATACACACATACATACATACATTACAGAATTATCATACACACATACATGCATAGAGTATTTATAATTTAGATAATATGTATGTACAGCCACAATCAAATAACCACCAACACTTTCCTTCCATCGTACAAATAAATCAGTATCATATCAAAATATAATCATTACAACAACACCTTACGTCAACTCAACCCCCCTCAATTATTATTATGAGGTGGTGCAAAATCATACACGTGTTGTTCTTTATTACCAAGATATTTACTACGATGGAAGGAAAGTGTTGGTTATTATTATTATTATTATTATTATTATTATTATTATCTATTATTATTATTAGGTGCTGCAAAATCCTACACGTGTTATTCTTTATTACCAAAATATTTACTACGATGGAAGGAAAGTGTTGGTTATTATTATTATTATTATTATTATTATTATTATTATTAGGTGCTGCAAAATCATACACGTGTTGTTCTTTATTACCAAGATATTTACTACGATGGAAGGAAAGTGTTGGTTATTATTATTATTAGGTGCGTGCAAAATCATACATGTGTTGTTCTTTATTACCAAAATATTTACTACGATGGAAGGAAAGTGTCGGTGGATATTTGATTGTGGCTGTACCTATTTTAGTTTGTCTAGAATTACACACAGTCACACACACACACACACACACACACATAGCTTTCTTGTACACGTCTCTCTCTCTCTCTCTCTCTCTCTCTCTCAGATTTTCCTTCATGTCTCTCTCAAACATCAGATTTTATTTCACGTCTCTCTCTCTCTCTCTAAATCTATTTGGTCTGCATATTTCCCGAGTGTTGATTGGTTGGTTGGTTGGCTTGCCGGGCCTGTCAGACGTACGATAATAACTCTATACCTCTCCTTCTCTTCCACACACACAACCTAGAAAGAAAAAAAACACAGAACAACGACAGTGAAGAAAAACCAATAAAATTAAAAACAAAAACAAAAAGAAACGAATAAAAAAAATAAATAAATAAAAAAAAAAAAACATACTCGAACGCAATTTCCCGCCATTTCTGAAAAAAACAAAAGAAAGCCCGCCAAACCACCCACCCACCACCACCACCTCCTCCTCCTACCCACGCCACCTTGACAATGACGTAATGTTGTTGTTGTTCCTCAGGGCTTATGGCAGCAGTAGTAGCAGCAGTTATCGTACCGCAGTCTGTACCTATACCAGATATATATATATATTTTTTTTTGTATGCCTTCTACTTTTTTTTTAATTATGGGCTATTTATTTGATAACTGGAGGCTTTTGTTTCATTCTGACTATGCCACAATACACTACACGCTCCCTTTTATATAAGTGTGTGTGTGTGTGTGTGTGTGTGAATTGAGTGTGTGTGTGTGTGTGTGTGTGTGAATTGAGTGTGTGTGTGAATTGAGTGTGTGTGTGTGTGTTTCGTGGCAATATTTTAAAGGACTCGCTAACCCTCCAATTTTTTTTTTTCTGACTATATCACACACAGGGTCGATATGGTGGTAATTCATTCACTTTTTTTTGTTACATTGGAGTGCCTTGATTCCTTCCAAAGTATGCCAGGATACAGAACAAACAGAAGAGCTAAAATAATGGTGGTGTTCTGTTGTTGCTTGGAATAGTTTGAAGGATTGAGTTGCTCCAGATTTACCAACACAAAATTTTCTCCCTTAAACCTTCCAGCGACTACTACGACTAATCTCTCTCTCTCTCTCTCTCTCTCTCTCTCTCTCTCTCTCTCTCTCTTCCAGCGACTACTACTAAATCACCTCTCTCTCTCTCTCTCTCTCTCTCTCTCTCTCTCTCTCTCTCTCTCTCTCTCAGCGACTACTACTAAATCACCTCTCTCTCTCTCTCTCTCTCCCTCTCTCTCTCTCTCTCTCTCTCAGCGACTACTACTAAATCACTTCTCTCTCTCTCTCTCTCTCTCCTCTCTCTCTCTCTCTCTCTCTCTCTCTTCCAGCGACTACTACTAAATCACCCTCTCTCTCTCTCTCTCTCTCAGCGACTACTACTAATCACTTGCTGCTTCTCTACACACACACACACACTCTCTCTCTCTCTCTCTCTCTCTGCGACTACTACTAATCACTTGCTGCTTCTCTACTCTCTCTCTCTCTCTTCTCTCTCTCTCTCTCTCTCTCTCTCTCTCTTGTGTTGTTACCTATTTGTATCTTTACATGATTGGGTCAAGCTGGAGAAGGAAAAAACAAACCTCTCTTAACATGGATTATATATGTGTAACAGTGAATGGAAGCGATAGGAGCTGCTCAACTATAAGGCCATGATATCCAATGCCGATAGAGTCTTTTGGGTACCAGTATAAAGTCAATCACAACTGCTAACAGACTCCTAATAAATAAAGAGTCTTGGAATAATAAGGATAGATCTGATTGAGGATGTGATGACTTACACTCGTGGTACTGTACATAATTTCTAACCAGAGTGTGAGGAGTAGAAAGCATCGAATCGCCTGGTATTGTTCATTTCCCCACCCAGTACATCTATAGAGGCTGAGTTCGAATGCAGTGTGTGTGTGTGTGTGTGTGTGGTGCCTGCCGTTCGTCTTTGGTCAGAAATTCCGTATCACGAGTGTACCTAAGTGGATCAATATTTTTCCACTGATTTACATAGACACTTGATTGATACATTAACAAGACAACAAACAAATGGCACACTACATGCATCACAATACTAACTCTGACATTGACCAACTAGACGGTAATGAGGGAGGCTATCCATTTTAAGGGACCCTGTAATTGTAGTCAGAAAATTGGAGGTAAATGAGTCCTTCAATTATTGCCACGAAACACTACCTATATAGAAGGGAGCTTGTTTCGTGGCATAGTCAGAAGGAAACAGAAGCCTCCAATTTTCATACACGATCACAGGGTCCTTAAGAAAGCCCTCAAGGAAAAATCATAAGGAAGACTGGCAATACGGAAGAGTGCTAAAACTAGAAGGACTATATAGAGACCTTGAACCATAACAACTTTCCACACCTCTATTATTAATTGGGTGTGTCATGCATGGTGAGGGTGAATGGTACAGTTGGACACATGAATGGGTGGTACAGCCCAAGTGAAAGATGGTCAATTTCTCCCAATATCAAGTTCCTTAGTGCCAAATAGGAGACATCAGGGGCAGAAGTCAGTTTTGAGGATGGTAATAATAAGCAACTACCTGATAATAGACACTGGTTAGGTTAGGTTAGGTTGGTAATTAGGAGGGGCAGAAATCAGTATTGAGGATGGTAATAAAAAGCAACTACCTGATAATAGACACTGGTTAGGTTAGGTTAGGTTAGGTTGGTAATTAGGAGGGGCAGAAGTCAGTATTGAGGATGGTAATAATAAGCAAGTACCTGATAATAGACACTGGTTAGGTTAGGTTAGGTTGGTAATTAGGAGGGGCAGAAAGTCAGTATTGAGGATGGTAATAAAAAGCAAGTACCTGATAATAGACACTGGTTAGGTTAGGTTAGGTTGGTAATTAGGAAGGGCAGAAGTCAGTATTGAGGATGGTAATAAAAAGCAACTACCTGATAATAGACACTGGTTAGGTTAGGTTAGGTTGGTAATTAGGAGGGGCAGAAGTCAGTATTGAGGATGGTAATAAAAAGCAAGTACCTGATAATAGACACTGGTTAGGTTAGGTTAGGTTGGTAATTAGGAGGGGCAGAAGTCAAGTATTGAGGATGGGTAATAAAAACAACTACCTGATAATAGACACTGGTTAGGTTAGGTTAGGTTAGGTTGGTAATTAGGGAGGGGCAGAAGTCAGTATTGAGGATGGTAATAAAAAGCAAGAACCTGATAATAGACACTGGTGGTTACTCAAATGGGACAAGTATCTTTCACCTGGGCTGTACCACCCATTCATGTGTCCAAATGTACACTCGCAATCCAAAATATGTATCCAGGCTTGCTTCGAATAGCCTCATTGAGTATTAATTAAGCGAACTCAAGCAACTATGAAACAGGATAAGTGTTGTAATTGGTTCATTGGTATGTCAAATGATTCGAAACTTCAACAAGACCCTGGATACAAATTTTGGATTGCTAGTGTACAGGTGGTTTAAGGAGCTATACCACCTCACACCTCCATTTTGGGATGATCCACAACTTAAAATGGAAATGGTTGAAGAAGTTGACATACAAACACATCACCTCCCAAACTTACTCACTCCTAATGTCCAATTTTTTAAAACCAATGTTCATATTTTTCTTTAATTAAGGGGGTGCTGGAATAGGGGGAACATGCTTGGGGGGGGGGTTTAGGGGGGTGCGGGAGTAGGGGACAGGCCTGGGGGGGGGGGGTTTAGGGGGTGCGGGAGTAGGGGACAGGTTTTGGGGGGTGCGGGAGTAGGGGACAGGCTTGGGGGGGGGTTTAGGGGGGTGCGAAAGTAGGGGACAGGCTTGGGGGGGGGGGGGGTGCGGGAATAGGGGACAGGCTTTGGGGGGTACGGGAGTAGGGGGACAGGCTTGGGGGGGGGGTTTATTAGGGGGGTACAGGAATAGGGGACAGGATTTCTACCCACCCCCAAGCCTGTCCCCTTATTCCCCGCACCCCCCCAAACCCTCCCCCCCAAGCCTCTCCCCTACTACCGCACCCCCTTAAAAAAAATGTATATATGTTTTTGACACACCACTTGTTAAGGTAATTTGTTTCCATCGATATTTCTGTACATCTTTGTGTGTGTGTGTGTGTGTGTGTGTATGTATGTCACACACCACTTGTTCTGGTAATTCGTTCCATTGGTCTGTTACTCTATTTGGAAAAGCTATAATTATTTCTGTACATCTTTGTGTGTGTGTGTGTGTGTGTGTATTGTTCTGGTAATTCGGTTCCATTGGTCTATTACTCTATTGTGGAAAGCTATATTTCTGTACATCTTTAATTATCTCTCCTTCTTCTTTTACTTAATTTTCTATCTGTGTCCTCTCATTGTAGGCATTCCTTGTTGACACAGGTTGGTTTTGCATATCTATCGTTTGTTTTTCTGTGACACATTTTGTAAACCATAATCATATCTCCTGTGTGTGTTGTGTGTGTGTGTGTGTGTGTGTGTGTTCTATATCTATATTTTTCTGTTTCTGTGACACCATTAGTAAACCATAATCATATCTCCTCTCTTTGGTCTTTCATCCAGTTTAGGTGTGTGTGTGTGTGTGTGTGTTGTGTGTGTGTGTGTTCTTTTTCTGTGACACATTTGTAAAACCATAATAATATCTCCTCTCTTTCGTCTTTCTTCCAGTTTAGGTAAGTCTAGTTTCTTTAGTCTTTCTTCATAGCTTAGTTCTCTTATTAGACTTGGTAGCCAATCTTGTTGCTTCTCGTTAATTGTACTCTTTCTAATTTAGTGATATGAAGCAAAGAGAGAGAGAGAGAGAGAGAGAGAGAGAGAGAGAGAGAGAGAGGAGAGAGAGAGAGAGAAACACGTGATGATAAAGAAAGAGAAGCTGCATATGTCACTAAACTCTCTTAATTAAAGTGACCCTGTGTGTGATGTAGTCGGAAAAATAGGATGTAAACGAATCCTTCAAACATTGCCACGAAACACACACACACACACACACACACACACACACACACACACACACACACCTAAAAGGAAAGAAGGAGCTTGTTTGTTTGTTTGTTTGGTGGCATGGTTAGGAGGACGAAACAAACACGAAACACACACACCACCAAATTTCATACACGATCACAGAGTCCTTATTTAATCTCAGGGGAATGAACTCCACTTCCCTATTATCATCACTACATTTTTGTGCTTGTGTGGTAATGGTTGAATGTTATGGTGAGGGTATAGTGATGTGATGGTGAGGGTATGGTGATGTGATGATGTTATGGTGAGGTTATAGTGTGATGTGATGATGTTATTGGGGAGGGTATTGTGATGTGATAAGGGTATGGGTGATGTTATGGTGAGGGTATAGTGATGTTATGGTGAGGGTATAGTGATGTTATTGTGAGGGTATAGTGATGTTATGGTGAGGGTATAGTGATGTTATGGTGAGGGTATAGTGATGATGTTATGGTGATGTTATGATGATAGTATGGTATTGTGTTATAGTGTGGTTGTAAATATGATATGGTGTTATGGAAAGGAGGGACAGGAAGGTGATAGAAAGGTGGGGAAGGAAATAGAAGGAAAGGAGGGACAGGGAGAAGGTAATAGAAGGAAAGGAGGGACAGGGAGAAGGTAATAGAAGGAAAGGAGGGACAGGGAGAAGGTAATAGAAGGAAAGGAGGGACAGGGAGAAGGTGATAGAAGGAAAGGAGGGACAGGGAGAAGGTAATAGAAGGAAAGGAGGGACAGGGAGAAGGAGATAGAGAGGTGGGGAAGGAAATAGAAGGAAAGGAAGGACAAGGAGAAGGTGATAGAGAGGTGGGGAAGGAAATAGAAGGAAAGGAGGGACAGGGAGAAGGTGATAGAGAGGTTGGGGAAGGAAATAGAAGGAAAGGAGGGACAGGGAGAAGGTGATAGAAGGAAAGGAGGGACAGGGAGAAGGTGATAGAGAGGTGGGGAAGGAAATAGAAGGAAAGGAGGGACAGGGAGAAGGTGATAGAAGGAAAGGAGGGACAGGGAGAAGGTGATAAGAGAGGTGGGGAAGGAAATAGAAGGAACAGGGAGAAGGTAATAGAAGGAAAGGAGGGACAGGGAGAAGGTGATAGAGAGGTGGGGAAGGAAATAGAAGGAAAGGAGGGACAGGGAGAAGGTAATAGAAGGAAAGGAGGGACAGGGAGAAGGTGATAGAGAGGTGGGGAAGGAAATAGAAGGAAAGGAGGGACAGGGAGAAGGTGATAGAAGGAAAGGAGGGACAGGGAGAAGGTGATAGAGAGGTGGGGAAGGAAATAGAAGGAAAGGAGGGACAGGGAGAAGGTGATAGAAGGAAAGGAGGGACAGGGAGAAGGTGATAGAGAGGTGGGGAAGGAAATAGAAGGAACAGGGAGAAGGTAATAGAAGGAAAGGAGGGACAGGGAGAAGGTGATAGAGAGGGTGGGGAAGGAAATAGAAGGAAAGGAGGGACAGGAGAAGGTAATAGAAGGAAAGGAGGGACAGGGGAGAAGGTGATAGAGAGGTGGGGAAGGTAATAGAAGGAAAGGAGGGACAGAGAGAAGGAAATAGAAAGAAAGGAGGGACAGGGAGAAGGAAATAGAAGGAGAGGAGGGACAGGGAGGAGGTAATAGAAGGAAAGGAGGGACAGGGAGAAGGAAAGGAGGGACAGGGAGGAGGAAATAGAAGGAAAGGAGGGGACAGGGAGAAGGAAATAGAAGGAAAGGAGGGACAGGGAGAAGGTAATAGAAGAGGAAAGGAGGGACAGGGAGAAGGAAATAGAAGGAAAGGAGGGACAGGGAGGAGGAAATAGAAGGAAAGGAGGGACAGGGAGAAGGAAATAGAAGGAAAGGAGGGACAGGGAGAAGGTAATAGAAGGAAAAGGAGGACAAGGAGAAGGAAATAGAAGGAAAGGAGGGACAGGGAGAAGGAAATAGAAGGAAAGGAGGGACAGGGGAGAAGGTAATAGAAGGAAAGGAGGGACAGGGAGAAGGAAATAGAAGGAAAGGAGGGACAGGGAGGAGGAAATAGAAGGAAAGGAGGGACAGGGAGGAGGAAATAGAAGGAAAGGAGGGACAGGGAGAAGGAAATAGAAGGAAAGGAGGGACAGGGAGAAGGTAATAGAAGAAAGGAGGGACAGGGAGAAGGTAATAGAAGGAAAGGAGGGACAGGGAGAAGGTGATAGAAGGAAAGGAGGGACAGGGAGAAGGTAATAGAAGGAAAGGAGGGACAGGGAGAAGGTAATAGAAGGAAAGGAGGGACAGGGAGAAGGTGATAGAAGGAAAGGAGGGACAGGGAGAAGGTGATAGAAGGAAAGGAGGGACAGGGAGAAGGTGATAGAGAGGTGGGGAAGGAAATAGAAGGAAAGGAGGGACAGGGAGAAGGTAATAGAAGGCAAGGAGGGACAAGGAGAAGGTGATAGAAGGTTGGGAAGGAAATAGAAGGCAGGCAAGGAGGGACAGGGAGAAGGTGATAGAAGGTTGGGAAGGAAATAGAAGGCAGGCAAGGAGGGACAGGGAGAAGGTGATAGGGAGGAGGGACAGTAAGCACCTACCTATCCACCCACCTACCTACCTACCTACCCACCTACCTATCCACCCACCCACCTACCCACCAAGATAGGTAGGTAGGTAGGTAGATAGATAGATAGGTAAGTAAGTAGATAGATAGATAAGTAGATAGATAGATAGATAGGTAGGTAGGTAGGTAGGTGGATAGATATATAGGTAGGTAGGTATGTAGGTAGGTAGGTAGGTGGGTAGGTGGGGTAGGTAGGTTAGGTAGGTAGGTGGATAGGTAGGTATGTAGGTAGGTAGGTATGTAGGTGGGTAGGTAGGTAGGTAGGTAGGGTAGGTAGGTAGGTAGATAGGTAGGTAGGTAGGTAGGTAGATAGATAGATAGATAGGTAAGTAGGTAGGTAGGTGGATAGATAGATAGATAGATAGGTATGTAGGTAGGTAGGTATGTAGGTAGGTAGGTAGGTAGGTATGTAGGTAGGTAGGTATGTAGGTAGGTATGTAGGTAGGTAGGTAGGTATGTAGGTAGGTAGGTAGGTAGGTAGGTAGGTAGGTATGTATGTAGGTAGGTAGGTAGGTAGGTAGGTATGTAGGTAGGTAGGTAGGTAGGTAGGTAGGTAGGTAGGTAGGTAGGTAGGTAGGTGGGTAGGTAGGTAGGTAGGTAGGTAGGTAGGTAGGTAGGTAGGTAGGTAGATAGATAGATAGGTAGGTAGATAGATAGATAGGTAGGTAGTGGGATAGATAGATAAGTAGGTAGATAGATAGGTAGGTAGGTAGGTGGATAGATGGATAGATAGGTAGGTAGGTAGGTAGGTAGGTAGGTAGGTAGGTAGGTAGGTAGGTAGGTGGGTGGGTAGGGTAGGTAGGTAGGTAGGTAGGTA
>JAWQEG010005474.1:7500-25000 GCA_033782935.1 Petrolisthes cinctipes | reverse complement strand
ACAGTAGAATGCAGACAGGACCAGTTTTTCAAGGTGTTCTGACCGACTTCAGTGTCTGCCTTATAGTTTTTTTACTTCTTGGACCCTATACAAACCTTTCAGTACCTTTTGAGTAGAAAATAACACTCATAACACACATAAAGTGACTGATAGGATTGTAGTACATTCTCTATAGTAGCAGCACCACTTTATTATTGTACATTGAGCAGACAGACAGTACTACTAATTGATCTATAGTTTGTACTGATTGGATTTGATACGTAACCATTCTTAGTTGTTCTTAATAGGAGAACCTTTTTTTTTTTGGTATATTGGATGGCTACTGAATGCTCCATATACTATTGTGTCACGAAACAAATCTCTTATTAGTATCATTGAGGCAATTTGCTTCACGGGATAGTTAGTTTGGAGGAATCAATAGCCCTCCAATATACAAAAAGAGATTCTCCCCTTAACACAACAACAAGAGTTTACAGATTCCCATTCCATAGTCTGGCAGGATGAGAGGAGTTGCACCGTTCACTTTGTTGTTCATTCTGTAATCCTTGTACTCAACTTGGCAGCTGCTTTTTAGTGTGAGTTACAGTCCACTACAACCTGACCTAAGGCACCAGGAAGGGTTAATACACACACACACACACACACAACACACATACACACACACACACTCACACACACACACACACACACACACACACACACACACACACACACACACACACACACACACACAACAAAAACAAACAAAAACACTCACACATTGTCTAGCTGTGAAGGAGACCTGAATAGAAGAAGTATAGCCGTGTGCAGCATATATAGTGACCAATAATATCAAGGACGATAAACAGAAGGAGGGAGATACACACACAAACCTTCTTATACCAACCATGTAATTTTTTAGGAGGAAGTAAAGTGTTGGTGGTAAATCTCGATCAACTTATTCCTGCAAACTATTTCAAGCAACAGGCCACCATTATTTTTCCCAACCTGGTGCTGTTTCCTGGCATACTTTGGAGGAATAAAGGTGTTCTAATGAGTCTAATGTATGTACCTCCTTAAGAGACAGGTATTGGTTATTTACATGCAGAGGCTGAGGTACTAATTCCCCCCTTTTCTGCTCTGAACTGTACACATGATTATAACTTTGTACATTTCCTTTCCACGTGCAACAACTAATGTCCACATATATGTCACATTCTCTGGGCCCCGTTATCTCAGTTCCTTCTTATCTCCCCTTTCATCGTCCTTGTCTCTCTCTCTCTCTCTCTCTCTCTCCACTCTCTCCTCTCTCTCTCTCTCTCTCTCACTCTCTCTCTCTCTCTCTCTCTCTCTCTCTACCCGCTCCAGTGTTTATTTCCCTTCCCTTCATTTCCCCCTCCCCCCCCCCTCCACTGTGTCTTTTCCCATCACCCTCACGACCCTCACCTCGTTATTCATTTCACTTCCTTCATCTTTCCGCACTACAACACACACACATACACACACACACACACACACACACACACACACATGATGACATCCCGGTCATGTGTGTAAATGATAAGGCTCGAACTCAGTCAGGCGAGGAGGTGTCGTGATAGGGAGGGATTTAAGGTCTCTCTCTCTCTCTCTCTCTCTCTCTCTCATCTCTCTCTCTCTCTCTCTCTCTCTCTCTCTCTCTCTCTCTCTCTGCTCTGTGTGTGTGTGTGTGTGTGTGTGTGTGTGATCCATTCCCCTAAACCATTCAATGCTCCTGTCTACAAACTAATATTCTTAATTAACCCTGCAATTCTTTCCAGGCCCAATCATCTCTCAGAATAACAAAGATAGAACAACAACAACAACAGCAGCAACACAAACAATAATAACAAGAAAAGCACGGGTATGAATGAATGAGGCTGACCATACATGTGACGTGGGACCCGTTTAGAAGTCCGAATCCAGAGGGACGAGACTGAGAGAGTGTGAGAAAATATATGAATGATCTGAAAGAGACTGAAAGGAACACGCGGAAGAGGAAATACTGATGTGGTGAGAGAGAGAGAGAGAGAGAGAGAGAGAGAGAGAGAGAGAGAGAGAGAGAGAGAGAGAGATAGAGGGGGGGGAAATATTAATTCATAACACAGACAGAGGATGGGGGAGAGAAGGAGGGAGGGAGTGTGGCACATAGAGAAGGAGGGAAGGAGGGGGAGGTTTGGCACAGAGAGAAGAAGGAGGTAAGAGAGGGAGGGAGAGGGAGGGAGGGGGTAGTGTGGCCATTGGTGAAGGTGAGGAAAAGAGGGGGTGGTGTGGGTGTGGGGAGGGGGAAGGGCTAGGGGTGTGGCTGGCGTTGTACACTATAAAAGGGTGTGACAGTCCCGCGGCCGGCCTCATCTCATCCTGACCACCACCTGCCTGCCACCACACTACCTTCCACACTACCCACCATGATGTTCAAGCTCCTGGTGAGTCCAAACAAAAGCAAAACAACAAAGAGGCTTATAATATCACTCCATCCATCGACCGTTTCACTTCTCTAAGATCATTGAAAAAAAAAAAATGAAAACTAGCCCTAAGAAATTTTAATCAACTGTTTCGCCTCAAAAACGACCAAAAAGAATCACAATCAACTGTTTCATCTCTATCTTCATCCTTCATTATTATTTGTCGAGTGTTGAATGTCCTGCAGTTCGATGCAATGCAATGGTGGATGGCCAAACAAGCTCTTTTTCTGCGTCCTGAAATGAAAGTGATAAAGACAACGACGACAACAACGACAGCTATATCGAGTGTATATTTTTTCGACCCCTCGTAAAAAAAGAAATGCTGCACACGTCTAAGATTTGAACTAAAGTGAATCAAAACACAACTCACTGTGAACTCACATCATGATTCCATATATATATATTATGTACTCAGAGTTGAAGCATCCTGACCACCAAACACGTCATCATATTATATACGTCATCTCAAACCTTCTGTCATGTCTCTTATCAACTACGACTGCCAAGAAGAGCCAACAGCCAAAGATGCAACTGTCCCCGTGAATGAATCTGAGAGGGCCGAGTGCTTAAGAATCTATACTGAACCAACCCGTCATCTTATAGTGGAGGAGTACTAACAGATTAATTGGCTGAGGATGAAGTTATTTTCACCTGTAGAATCGTTATCTCATCAGCCACAACTAAGTAGTATAATTATAACCTTCTCGTTGGTATGATTGCAACTAAATTATTACATTTTTAAGATACTCCTTCACCTTCTACTCTCTGCAGTTGGGTGTCAGTTCGCAAGGCTCTCGGGAACCCACTCATATTTTATGTTGGGGTCCTCAATGTGTGTATGTGTGTGTGTGTGATGAAAGGGGTACTTATATGTGTTACTGTATGACTCTCATGTGTGTAAGAGTACCCTTCTTTAACTGTGTCTTGGGTCTCTTGTATGTGTTATGTGTCCTCGTGTGTGCTACAGTCCCTCATGTGTGTTACTGGCTTTCATGTGTATAAATTCAGATACACTCAATATTCTAAGCCAATCATAATAACACTTACAATATGGAGACCCACTGAATTTAAAGGGTCATCTGTTGTGGGTAACATGAAGGGCTACTGATTCCTCCAAACTATTACCACAGAATCACAGACCCTCAACTCGAGTCTGCTTCCTGGCACAACATACTGTAATAGATAATACCCCTTTAATTTTTTTTTGGGGGAAACGAAGGATCTTTCTGTACCATATAAAATTAGTCTGTTAGTTCATAGTCATCACCATACGTCTTGTCCCTGTCAGATGATCTTAATTATGCTGTATGGAATGTATAAAGAATCTCATCTGGAGCTAGTGTAGGAATCTTAAGGTACAGTTGCAGACACATGAAACAGATACACTTCAAACGGACCCCTTACCAAGCATAAAACAAGACGCGCCTCTTCACACGACGTCTCATCCTATACCCTATAATTATATGCTCAGTTTAGGGTCCCCATATCAGGTGTGTCTGTTTCATATGTCCACAACTGTACATACAATACATCATAGTCAAGCAGAAGAGGAAAGTATATATATATATATCATTAATTTTTAGAACACTATGTATGTCTGAATATCGGAATTAACCACCAACAGACATGGGGAGAGGCGACAGGATTATTGGTGATCACTGTATGTTGCAATTCAGAGGTAAATAATATCGTACGTATTATTTTAGCTTCTGTACAGTCACGAACAATAATTCTATCAATTCTCTCGTCAGATGTTGAACTCAAGGATACATTTAATAGAGTATAACTATCACCATGAAGCGTTAAATTACAAAATAGGAACATAATAGTATCTTTCTTTTTCTAATCATAGTTTTTTTTTATCTTTTTCTTTTTTTTAGGAAGTACACAAGACCAGTGTATAGTTTAGTTGCTCTCAATAGTGAAGGCCAGTGTCGCAATGTCATAAAAATTCCCCAGTGAAGGAAGACATTGGCAACACGGTGACTTGTCTTTATTGTGGAGGGGAAAAAATATACGCTCGTGTTCCTATGATTAAAAACAACATATATAGAGTTGACGTAATGTTGGTTGGACGAGAAAATTGACTTGTGGTTCCCGTAGGTATGTTGGAGGGGAGGGAGGGGCGACACACACACACACACACCACGCACAGACACACGCGCAACAACAATAAGGAATGGACACACACACACACACAACACACACACACGCAACAACAATAAGGAATGGACACACACACACACACACACACACACACACACACACACACCACACACACACACACAAAGACGAACACAACAACAACACACACACACATACACAACGACAACAACAACAACAATATGGAGTTGACACACACACACACACACAACGATGAAGACAACAACAACAACAATTGGAGTTGACACACACACACACACATCTCGATGACAACAACAATGATATTAAGAGAAGGGCCCTTGGGATTTTCCGCCTCCCTTTAACGGTGCTTACAAGATTGGAGGTAGTAGGTAGCAACACACACACACACACACACACACACACACACACACACACACATACTATTAACGGTGCTTGTAGTGGTGTTGAAGCCAGGCAGGTATTAGAACACACATATACACACACATGTCTCTTACTAAATACACACACACACACACACACACACACACACACACACACACACACATTCTCTTACTAAATACACACCACACACACACACACTATTAACGGTGCTTGTAGTGGTGTGAAACGAGGCAGGCAGGTATTAGAACATACACACACACACACACACACACACACACACATTATTAACGGTGCTTGTAGTGGTGTGAAACGAAGGCAGGCAGGTATTAGAACACACACACACACACACACACCGGCTAACCTTGTGCCCCTGTGTCTCCACCTTCTTCTTGCCTCACTCACCCAAAATGGACAAATGAACATCTAGAAGGGGGTAACGGGACTGACCATGCCATTGTATTTACATTAATTCACAAACCATTATTATTATTATTACTACTTCATATTCTTTTTTCTCTATTATTATTATTATCATTATTATTATTATTATTATTATTATTATTATACTTCACATTCTTTCTTCTCTATTATTGTTATTATTGTTATTATTATTATTATTATTATTATTCCATGAGTGAAAGTGTTACAGGATTTTTGGCGCGAAGTTATCCCGCTCGAAATAATACGTATAAGCCCGCGGCCACATCAACATAAAAACTACACAATTGTTAAGGTGTTTAAAGCATGCTATGAACAAAGGTATAAAAGGAACCCGAACACGGCCACGGCCACAGACCCGAGAAAAAACAAAGCAAGAAAGAGAAAGTGAACGCCGACGAACGACAAGCAAAACCTGTCTGACTAGCTAATGTATCTGTTGTGTTATGGCCGAACTGGAGGGCTACCGATACTCCAAAATTACGCGGGAAATAATTGGCGGGAAACAGAATTATGACCACATCTGTATACGAGTCGTGATACAAATTTGGCGGGAGATATACTTATGACCACACCATGTTTTGTAGTGAATCAGTTTGGAGGAATCAATTCAATAATACTCTAAATCACAAACTTATCTGCTAATTTTTTTAAGAATCATGAAATACAGATGATTATATACTACTACTACTACTACTACTACTACTACTACTACTACTACTACTGCACGCTCACGGGTTTATGGGCGATCAATGACTGCATTAACCTGAAAGAAAAATGAGATTGTTGTTGCCTTTCTCTAATTTCTATACAGTACATCAGCAATATATTTCAGGGTCCGAGGAAGACTGATAATTTTGATTGTGCAACATGTTCTGTGGCTGCGAGGAAGAAGTATAGATCAATCATGGCATATTTCGCGGTCATATGATAGATTCATTCACTCACTTCGCGGTCTCCTGAGAAATGACGATGATTGACTCTTTTTATTGTGCAGTTTGCCTTCCCTCTGGCGGCAAAGGTGGAAACAGTCGACGCATATCTATTGGTCTGTACTCATATATAGCTTTTTTTATTTTGTATTAGTCTGAACAGTTATTATCACTCGTATGATAAACTTCAGAACTCGTAGCCTTTCCATATGAGTAAAATTTGCATCGGTTTTGATCTACTCTCCCTCACACACACACACACACACACACACTGATCACAAGTCGACGCTCGTAATCTTCCCTCTCACACCCACACACCCACACACCCACACCCACACCCACGCCTATCACGCCCACCACAAGGCCACACTCGTGGTGGCTGCCGGGCTGTGTGCTATTTATACGTGAAGACATTTTCAGCCGTGTGTACGCTTACCACCCAACCACCCAGCCACCCACACACACACCCATCCAACCACCCATCCACCCACACACACACCCATCCAACCACCCAGCCACCCACACACCCATCCTACCACCCAGCCACCCACACACCCATCCTACCACCCATCCACCCACACACCTATCCAACCAACCACCTTTGAATACAATAACTCACCCACCCAACCACCCAGCCACCCACACACCCACCTCTGAAACCACCCTCCCACCCACCCACCTCTGAAACCACACCCACCCACCCACCCACCTCTGAAACCACCCTCCCACCCACCCACCTCTGAAACCACCCTCCCACCCACCCACCTCTGAAACCACCCTCCTAGCACCCACCCACCTCTGAAACCACACCCACCCACCCACCTCTGAAACAATACCCACCCACCCACCTCTGAAACCACACCCACCCACCCATCCACCTCTGAAACCACACCCTCCCTCCCACCCACCTTTGAAATGCCACTTAGTTAACCTTTTCACCTCACGAGTCGGGGGTTTTCCCAGGGACGGGGTTGGTCTTCTCGTCTTAACACTATAATGATTTTCACACCACGTCAGTCAGTTGTCAGTTAAAGGTTCAGATTTTACAGACAAGAGCTAAGATTTTACAGGCAAGAGCTAAGATTTTACAGACAGGAGCTAAGATTTTACAGACAAGAGCTAAGATTTTACAGACAAGAGCCAAGATTTTACAGACAAGAGCTAAGATTTTACAGGCAAGAGCTAAGATTTTACAGACAAGAGCTAAGATTTTACAGACAAGAGCCAAGATTTTACAGACAAGAGCTAAGATTTTACAGACAAGAGCTAAGATTTTACAGACAAGAGCCAAGATTTTACAGACAAGAGCTAAGATTTTACAGGCAAGAGCTAAGATTTTACAGACAAGAGCCAAGATTTTACAGGCAGGAGCTAAGATTTTACAGACAAGAGCTAAGATTTTACAGACAAGAGCCAAGATTTTACAGAACAGTTGTCATTATCTTAACCTTTCCATTCAATTCTTCACATTCCTTCTATTTCCATTGTGTCTGCATTTTATTTCTCCATCATCTTTCTCCTTCGTCCAACTTTACCTATACAGAATCCTCCTTACAAGTCTAGGGCGGTCCTCTTTCAATCTCAATCAACTCTGCTCACCCAGTATACTGTATATATTTTATTTATTTATTTATTTACATGTTGTTGACTGACCCATCCATAACACTGTATAACCTTCATCGTCATTCCAGGTGGGGGCTTGCTGTCTCCTCGTTGGGGTGTCCGGCCAGAGATTCCGTCAGGTCAGTATCCAGTCCAAGCCAATTTAGTTAGACCTTCGTAAACTCGACCATTGATAAGGTGGAATAACTTGAGCTGGGTGGATGTCATGTCTTCCCAAAATCTGATCCCCAATGACAAAACTTTAAAGATTTTCAAGTGTTTTCTCTGTGGTTTATTTTTGTAGATTTCCACTTAAGATATTCATGTTTTTTTCTTTTTTCTTTTTGTAGTTTTTCATTCAAAATTTTCAAGTGTTATCTTCTTTATTTTAATTTCTACGTAATACATTTTTACTCATTCTAAATATCGCTTACTGGCATTACGAAAAATTAAGATATTTTATAATATATTCTTACTGCTACATCGAGGGTCAGTTATAGTCATGTGTCCAGCTCAAGTCTCGTTCCCACAACTGACTGACCTTTTGTTTTTAGGACACCATCTTGACCTTCCTTTCTTCCTCTCAATCTCTTCAGTACACGAGACCAACCTCACGTGACCTAAACTACCCCTGACGTGACCTAAGCTACTCATCTATAGTAGACGAGACCAACCTCAAATGACCTATAAAGCTACCCCTGACGTGACCTTTGCTACCCACCTTCAGTAGACGAGACCAACCTGACGACATGACCTTTTATACCCTCCTTCAGTAGATGAGACCAGCCTGACGTGACCTTTGCTACCCACCTTGGCAGTCAGTCTATCCAATACTGTACTGCAAGTGTATAAATTACCTTATCCTTTAACCAACCTTAGCTTCTGTATAATGAAAAGACTTTATTGACCTAATGCAACCTAACCTTTCCAACGGTGACAAGGCTCGACCGAATGCAACCTAACCTGACCTATACTTATATAAACAAACCTGACCTTTCACAGCCAAACTTAGATTAAACTTGACATAAATGCAGCCTAACCTAGCCATCATTGACCTGACCTTATTCAAACCATCCTAGCATGTGTTGACCTGACGTGGCCTAATACAACCTAACCTTGAGAAGAGACAAGTGACCCAGAACAGCATTATACATCAAAGATAATGGATACACTTTCAGTTGATATAATTATTACTAATGCACGATTTACATATCAGTAATTATTTATTTATGCATGAATCATATTATATAAAATCAATTACTGCATGAACTAAAAAGAAATACATATATATAAATAAATAAAATGTCAATAAATATCTGCATGAATTATGAGATATAACAATCATTTTAAAGGCATGTACAAAATAATATTTAAAACCATTTATCAAGAGTGAATAATAATAATAATAATAATAATAATAACCCTAACTCAATGATCTCACAGTTACCAGTCCAACAAAACACACAATATTGGTGATGATGCAATGTCTTCTTCTCTTTCTTTCCCACCTACAGCCAAACCCAGACGCTGCATCGGCTCCTCAGGTATGTATGTACAGTTGTCGACACACGAAACACACACATACACTTGATACGGGCCCCACAAAGTGCATAATGGGCCCTGCATCGAGCATAATGGGCCCCGCAAGAAGCATAAGGGTGCCGGCCCCACAGCGAGCATAATAACGTGTCCCAGCAGCGAGCCGAGGGTACCCACTTTCTCACACCCTTGCCAATCTTATGCTCGATCAGGGGCCTGCTTCAAGTGTGTATTGTTTCATGTGTCCGGATCTGTACAATATGTATGTATGGATGGATGGATGTACAGTATATCCACGATTCATATTTTGTATTGTTTTCAGTCACCATTCATAAACGTGATGATGAGTAGTAAACATATAATATTCCCCCAGTGTTGTGTTGCGACATGACTAAACCGGTTATACCAAGTGAAGAAAGATTGAAATGTCAGCAGGTGCCTTCATGCATGACCCAGGGGCACCACCAGTGTACGGTTGTCAGCATTAATTCATTCCCTTTCTCTCTTCCTTTCAATTACTGTCAACATTGTGCAAGATTTTAAGGGCAGATTGTGCACTGTGTATTAAACTAAATATACACGATGTTTCCCTAGATTTTACACGACTGAAATCTTTATCTTGTGTATTAGTGAAGAGTTGTCGTCTGTGAATTACGAAATCGTTAACAAGAGCTGTTGTACACTGGAATTTTTAAGTACAACAAGGAAACCATTCCAGTCTAAATTGTAATAGTCATGGAAATGTTTTAAGGGAGTAACACACTTTTGGTAGATTGGAGCTCCTTGACTCCCCCAAAGTATGCCAGGTAACAGATGGAGATTAACAAAAATAATGATGGTCTGTTACTTGGAATAGTTTGCAGGCATCAGCAGCTACAGACTTATCAACACTGTACTACTCCCTTAAATACCAAGGTCAACATCTCTCTCGCTCGGTACATCTACACTAGGGAACATGGTAACGTGCAAGGGTATACCACAATGTTCAGTGTTGTCAAATGTCAGTCTGTGTGTTGATAGGTTTGTCATCCATAAAAAAAAAAAAAAAAAATGAGAAGAAGAAACAAACAAACGAGGCATCTGATAATTGTTAGATGATACTGTTCTCTGTCAAAAAACCTGTTGGTCTTAGATACCATAGAGTTCTTCCTCCACCTCCTACATATTTTCTTTCTGCTTTCGGAAGTTCTGTGATTCTGAAATAAAAATCAAGTTCTTGGACGAGTAATTTTTTTCTTCTACTTTACTGTCTAGTTGTTTTTTCTTTCTTATTCTGCCTATTTGTTTTTACTTATATTCTCTGTGTTTTGATGAAGTGAGTGACGTGTTATGTGTTTGTTTACAGCTGGACTTGTCTAGCCTGGGCCCAACCACCACCCCTGTCCCCATCCTTGTCGACTCCCGTAGGTTAGTACTATATTCTGTTTCTGTACTCTACCTCACTTTGTATTCCGCTGTACCCATCCAAAAACTGTATTACATACTTTCACTCCTTCACCTACTCCTGCCATCCTACTTTCTTCCCTCAAACCCAACTACTCCCCTTGGATTCTTCTACACACACACACACACACACACACACACACACACACACACACACACACACACACACACACACACACTATAGTAACATTTCCATAACTCATTGTTTTTGGTTGGTTTCAGAATCGACCTACAGACGGGAGCGTTCGTGTACGAGTATGCCGGTGGGGACGGATCCTCCAAGTTCGAGTTCCGGTACCCTAACGGCACAGTGGTGGGCAACTACACCTTTGTGGACGAACTCGGTGTACTTCAGACCCGTATGTACTCCGCTGGTGTACACGACCCCAGCCATATTGACGAGACCACCGACCCTAACTACGTAGACCTCGGCAACTACGAACACTATCGTCACTTGGAGCGTCCTTACGTACACCAGGATGAGTCTTTCACGTCCTTCTCCACACCACAACAACAGCTCTTGTCCCTGCAGCAGCCCAGACAGCCCGTGAGACAACAACAACCAGCCCGTCCCATCCCACCCCCGGTACAGAGACCCTTTGTACAGCCCCAGCACATCCCACGTCCCCAGATCCAAGCAGCCCCCCAGCGTCAGACCATCCAGGTACCCCAGCTGCCTTCAGTGTCCGTCCCACTTGATTTCAACACTCACTCGGCTGCCAGGGCACACTTTTCACAGCCTCCCATCATAGCACCCACCTTCGCACCACCTGCTCACCATGCCCCTGCCCCTGCCCCTATCCCTCGTCATCGCCCTGTACCTGCTCCTAACTTTGCCCCTGCCCCTCGCCCAGCACCACGTGCCCCTACCTTCGCCCCTGTCCCTGTCCATCGCCCAGCACCACCACCTGCCCATGCCTTCGCCCCTGCACCAGCCCAATCCAACTTCCAAGCCCCCGGCCACTTCCCATCCAACCTTGGCCAGTCTGTAGTGAGGCAGCAGCACCAGCCTCTGCCCGTCGCCCCACACCGTCTCAGCGCCCCACAGAACCAACAGAGTCAACATGCAGCAGCTCCATCACCAGGACAGTCCACCAGTGACTTCCTAGACTCAGTTATTAACAAGTTCCAGGGTTAACTTTCTATTTTGTCATGTCCTTCAGAAGATGATGTGTGTGTAACTGTAACTCTCTCTCTCTCTCTCTCTCTCTCTCTCTCTCTCTCTCTCTCTCTCTCTCTCTCTCTCTCTCTCTCTCTCTCTCTCTCTCTCTCTCTCTCTCTCTCTCTCTCTCTCTTATCCTCCATCACCTAAACCTCCTTCATTCTACCACTATATTCGTCCCTTTCCCCATCATTCTACCTCCACCTCTCTATCACCATCACTAAGGGCAGTCAGTATTCCGTTTTGCTGTCCTTTCAGTAGATGAGACAGACACACTAAGTCACATTAATTGTATCCCGTCCCATGCATGTAAACCCAGTGTGTAGGATTCATAGGAAGGATTTTTTTATGTATCTTTTGAAACTACTCTTATTGTAACCCCATCATCTTCATCATTAACATCATCATTATTATACTTCATTATATTTCCTTATACTGTACTTACTCTCTCTCTCTCTCTCTCTCTCTCTCTCTCTCTCTCTCTCTCTCTCTCTCTCTCTCTCTCTCTCTCTCTCTCTCTCTCTCTCTCCATCACCCCCGAACAAAATCTTATTGACTGAACAGAACATACAGAAACCATCTTGTTATGTACTTGTTCTTTTTTTGTTCTTCCCGTTTTGTTAGTTGTATAGAAGTGTGTATATTTTCTGATGTACATTATACCTCTCAATAAATGCCATAATCATAAAAACTGGATCTTTATTTATGTGTGTGTGTGTGTGTGTGTGTGTGTGTGTGTGTGTGTGTGTGTGTGTGTGTGTGTGTGTGTGTGTGTGTATTTGTGTATGAGTGTGTTCGTCTGTTGAATGGGTGGTGTTGTGAAAAACCTATTGTTGTTGTTGTTGTTGTTGTTGATGATGATGAAATGGATAATGATATGATGATGAAAATGATGATGACGGAGTGTAAGAAATTGCCATCCAAATCTGGGGTCACATATTCTTGGCATTTATTCTGTGTCGTGTCTGTAGTCTTTTAATTTATTTTGGGTTCATTAAAGGTGTGGCAAGCTATGACAGACGGAGACAGGTGTGTGATAATAGATAAGGTAGAGGTGTGTTGCAGGTATGGCAGGTTATAGCAGCCGAGGACAGGTGTGTGTGTGTGTGTGTGTGGTTGTAATAATATGGTTGATGTGTAACAGGTATGGTAGGTGTGTAGTAGATAATGACAGGGTAACAGACGTGTACAGATGTGTGGTAGCATATATGGTAGGTGTGTAGCAAATATGACAGGGTAGTAGAAGAAGACAGGTGTGTGGTAGCAGATATGGTAGGTGTGTAGCAAATATGACAGGGTAGTAGACGAGGACAGGTGTGTGGTAGCAGCTATGGTAGGTGTGTAGCAAATATGACAGGGTAGTAGACGAGGACAGGTGTGTGGTAGCAGATATGGTAGGTGTGTGTAACAGGTGAGTGACAGGTGTGGCAGGGTATTAGTATGCGAGGACAGGTGTATGGTTGGTAGCAGATATTGGTAGTTGTGTAGCAGAAGCGAGGCAGGTGAGTGACAGGTGTGTACGAGTAAGGGAAAGGGGGCCACACCACGGTTGGAACAGGGCGTATAAACATTCACTGAGGGGACAGGAATGCGTAACGGGGACCGAGGAAGAGATTAGTATAGATATTTTGAGAGACGGAGGGAAAACATAAAAAAAAAATACGAGGGAATGGATATAGAGATGACGACAGATAGATAAAATGTAAACGAGAGAAACGAGCGAGAATAGTAAATTAGGAGAGAAGAGAAGAGTAGAGAGAAAATGAAATAAGAGCAGTAACAAGTGAGGGATAAGCATGGGAGAAGTGAGGAGGGCAGAGAAGGAGTGAATAGGCATAAGGAGAGGTGAGGAGAGATGGTATATAAAAGGAAAAGAAAGGGTGAGTTGAGTGAGGAGACAGGGGTGTGAAGAGGCATATTTGCATGTGAAAGGGACAGGAATGGGAAGAAGGGATATAATGGGTGAGGAAGATTGGGTGAGGAGGGAGAGACAGTGAAGACGGATGTGTGAGTTGGGTGGGGGAGGAAACAGGAGCGAGGAGGGACAGACCGAGGAGAGAAGGGGGACGAGTGAGGAGTAGGGGTGAGGAGGGTAAGAGAGAGGTGGCATGTGGGAGAGGGGTGGCGTTGGCAAAGGGACAGGGCTCAACTTGGCACGGGATGAGGTGAGGTGAGGAGAAGGTCTGTGCTGTGTTGGGCGGGGCAGGGCAGGTTGGTTGGTTAGTTAGTTGGGGGTCTCGTCAGTCAGTCAGTACTCGAGGGTGGCGGTCACGGTGCAGTAGCTGAGGGCACGGCATGCTAGCTACCAATACCGTATGTAGTTAGTTATTTAGTTAGTTAGCTCCTCGACATATAGACTACCCACCACCACCACCACAACCACCATCAAACTGGGACGACGAAGAAGACGACCACAACAACAACAACGACGAAGATACTTTAGCATTAACCTCTGCTTCCCTTTCGTTCGCTCCTTTTCTGTCTGTCTCTGTCTACGTCACTCCCCTCTAGATTACCTCCCCCACCACCAGCATCACCAGCAGTGAAGCAATATCATCATCTTCCCGAGGGACACCTACTGACTTCTGCCAGCCCTCATCATCGAGAGCGTGTCTGTGTTGCTACTGGTGTGTGTCCCAACTCTCCTCTCCGAGAACAACACCGTCCACACAACACCGCAACGAACGAAATAGAATGTGTACACGGCACTCACACATATTCATATACAACTAGTGACCACATACGTACACCAAACAAGGGATATATGTACACATCTCCAACCACTACACACACACGTACGCTGAAGAAGGTACACAAACAAACAAGCATATAAATAAACAAGCACACGCCCTTGCCACTCTCCCATTAAGATCACCTATATGGACTCTTGATTTACCAGCAACGGGCGTCACTCCTACTTTGACAGCCGATTCAAAGTTATCAGGAACCATAATCCTAGTGTAGTGAACTCAGCTGCTGGGGAAGAGGACCACGAACGGGGACGATAGAACTGTTGACCTCATAAATCCCGGTGAGGAAAAAGGACGTAGAGGGACTAACCAACTGCCTTGAAAAATAGCTAATAAGGAAAATAAGATAGTTCTCGTTTGTACAGCATTGGAGGAGACCGGTGCGTGTGAAAGAAAGAAAAAAAAATACTAGTTTTATTTTAATTCAGTGTGAAAGAGGAGACTGTGACATCACTAAGAGGAATAGAAACAGAACCAGAAATATAACCTCAGAACTCACTGCCTCCAACCAAAACAAAATAGTGGAGTGCAAGAAAAATAAATGTGGTGTGACCTCAGTACCGACCTATTTAGTTAAACCTCTCTCCTCACTGGCGCCACGGGGAATATTTACACAACACACACACACACACACACACCTGTCCTCCTCCTCCTCCTCCTCCTCCTCTTAGTTAAACTCTAGATTCCTCCACAGCACAGTAGCCTAATCTACCTGCCGAAGTCTTGCACTGTCCTCTGAAATCGAGACAGTATACTCTTCCTCAGTGTTGTGTACTTTCCTTTGAGACTGTGTACTTTCTCTCGAGTTTGAGTACTTTCCCTGGAGATTGTATGTGTACTTTTCTTCGATTCGAGTGTGTTTACTATCTTTTGAAACTGAATACCTTCCATTAAGACAGTACTCCTATATATATAAGACTGGGTACTTTTCCTTGAAGCATAATATTCCCCTTTACGACTTGTGTATTGTACTTCCCTTGACAGAGAACAGTCCCAATTAAGACTGTGAACCTACTCCCGAGTGTTTGATAGATAGAAGCAGAAGGGGAGGGAGGGAGTGAGCACGACTGACTACCTTAGTGAAGAGGTGTTGGTGGTGAAGGATGGCAGGAGAGTGAGTGAGTGAGTGAGTGAGATACGTGAAGAAGGAAGTGAAGGAGTTATAACAGAGAAAAGGAAGGAGTGCCTGACGTCATAAAGAGAGGAGTACCTGACGTCATAAAAAGAGGAGTACCTGACATCATAAAGGAAGGACTTCGTGACGTCAACTCAAGCCCTCGAGTCGGAATGTCACGGTGTTAGTTGTGAGTTCGTCTGTTTGTCACTTTCGCAACGGCACCAGCAGCAGCAGAAGAAGCAGAAGCAGCAGTAAGTAATGAGTCGCTGTTTGTTTTGTCTTATTATACTATTTTGTGTTTTCCTGTTCCCTGTTCTTTATTTAATACGTATATATATTTTTTTTCCTCAGTTTTCATCCTTGTTACTCACTCATCCTATTTCCCTGATTCCTGTTTCTACTCATTTTAATCTGTGTCACTCTATCATTCGTAACGTTATCTTAATCTTCGTGTTATGTTATCTTAGTCCCTGATACACCCTCATCACTTCATGCATGTGGCCCTCCCTAATCCTTTTAATATATCCCTGATCCCTTATACAGTAGCGATGGTGAAACATTGGGAATAATGATGTCGTGAAAGAGAGGTTAATGTATCACAGTACACATTTGGCTGTAAACCGAGAAAATAACGTTATAATTGACTGTAAGCAGAAATAATAACAATGTATGTTTTATTGTAAACCTTAAAAATAATTTGTATTTGCCTGTACACCGTGAAAACAATAGCAACCAGAAAAAAAAATAATAATTACGTCTTATTCAAAACAACAACAACAACAACAACAACAACAATATTATTCTCAAGGATCACCATCAAGGAGGAGATAAACTTTAGACCTCGACTGTAGCTTTCTTTTCATTTCACTCATGTTACATTCACTCTGCACTTCTTCATGTCATCACTGCCCGCCGCTGCTCCACGCTGTCATGTCAACCTACTTGCTTTCCTGCTATCATGTTACTCACTACAAAAGTTGCCGTGCACATGTCACCCAAAGTCATTTCAGTTCGTCTTAAAAAATCATGTCAATCAACCAAGAATGTGGTCACCTCAGTCACTTCAATACGTACTCTGTCATGACCATCTACAGTATACCGGTGTCACTTCACTCTACACACCGTCATGTCACTCTGGTCACTGTCATATTACTCTATACTTTGTCATTTCATTTAATATACTCTCATTTCACTCCAAATCCACACCTTGTAACACACACACATACACACACACATAGAGAGAGAGAGAGAGAGAGAGAGAGAGAGAGAGAGAGAGAGAGAGAGAGAGAGAGAGACAGCGTGTGTGTGTGTGTGTGTGTGTGTGTGTGTGTGTGTGTGTGTATGAGAGGGTGATTTGTGTGGTATGGCATCGTATATGTTATGGGTAGGAAGTATAGGAGGTGGTATGGTGTGGTGTGGTATGGTGGTAGAGGGAGGGTACTATGGTATGGGTATGGTGGTAGTATGGTATATGGGTGTAGTAGTGTGAGTGAGAGTGGTATAATGGTATGGTGTGAGTGTGGTGTGGT
>JAWQEG010005473.1:7500-90420 GCA_033782935.1 Petrolisthes cinctipes | reverse complement strand
TGTAAATATAGATATATATATATTTTTTAGGGGGGCATTACACCTACGGTATCGAAAAGCCTAGGAAATCAAAATAATGTGAGGTAGATGATATTTCGCCAGGTCAAAGAAAAGTTGTACTTGCTTTTGTTTATCTGTTTGTCAATGCGCAGGTGTGTGTGTGTGTGTGTGTGTGTGTGTGTGTGTGTGTGTGTGTGTGTGTGTGTGTGTGTGTGTGTGTGTGTGTGTGTGTGTGTGTGTATGTGTGTGTGTGTGTGTGTGTGTGTGTTTACCGGTGTTTGTGAATGTGTCTCTGTGAGTATTGGGTCAAACTGACAGATGTATTATTTGAGAACAATAGCTTTCTTTGTCAGGTGCTGCAAGGTGGGGGGAGGGAAGGGGATGAGGTGGCTGATGTCCTACCCACACACATACACACACACTCACACACACACACTCTCTCTTTCTGTGTGTGTGTGTGTGTGTGTGTGTGTGTGTGTGTGTGTGTGTGTGAAGAACTGTTTTAGCAGTGGGGAGGCTGTTTCTCTCTCTCTCCCTCTCTCTCTCTCTCTCTCTCGTCTCTCTCTCTCTCTCTCTCTCTCTCTCTCTCTCTCTCTCTCTCTCTCTCTCTCTCTCTCTCTCTCTCTCCCCTATATGGACCTGGTGGTAGTGGTAATGATGGTAGTGGTGAGAAATATTGACTCTTCGTTACGTTAATGATAGCCGAGTGACTTAATACCTTTGTCTTACATGTACAGCCACAATCAAATATCCACCAACACTTTCTTTCCATCGTAGTAAATATCTTGGTAATAAAGAACAACACGTGTATGATTTTGCAGCACCTCATAATAATAATAATAATAATAATAATAATAATATCCACCAACACTTTCCTTCCATCGTAGTAAATATCTTGGTAATAAAGAACAACACGTGTACGATTTTGCAGCACCTCATAATAATAATAATAATAATAATAATATCCACCAACACTTTCCTTCCATCGTAGTAAATATCTTGGTAATAAAGAACAACACGTGTACGATTTTGCAGCACCTCATAATAATAATAATAATAATAATAATAATAATAATATCCACCAACACTTTCCTTCCATCGTAGTAAATATCTTGGTAATAAAGAACAACACATCTTACAACACTAGTATAATTGTCCTCCTGGTGGTGATGAAGGCAAGTAGTCGAGTTCAAAACACTGTACAACATAATATACCTGACGAGTCTTACCTCCGGGTTGCACTGTGTTTACAAATATTACGTCCCTCTGGTGGCAATGGAGAGAAACTGATCTGAAACCTCTCTCTTTCTGTATTTCTCACAAGGTTTGGGGGTTTTTTCTATTTATATTAATTATGTATATTTATTTTATATTACATTTATATTTACATTATTATCATTTCTTATTCATTATTATTATTATTATTATTAATATTATTATTATTATTAATATTATTATTATTATTATTATTATTATTATTATTATCATTGTTATTATTATTATTATTATTATTATTATTATTATTATTATTATTATTATTATTATTATATTATTATTATTACTATTATTACTATTATTATAATTCACACGTGACCATTTATAAGAGGAGGCATTAATTAGGGGGGATTATAACGAGACAATCTTATATGTTAACGTTACTAATTCATCCAAACAGGAACAGGAAAAAAAAAAAAAAAAAAAAAAAATATGTTCCTTCCTACTGGTTTATACTGACGTTCGTTGTTTCGTTCTTGGTAAATAATATGTTGAAGACGGGAGGTGTTGTGACCCCCACGTCTTTCCTCCTCCTTATGTGTGTCTAGTGATGGAGGAAGGTAGTATGAGACTGTTGTTGTCGGTACCACCATGACACACACACACATCCACACACACACACACATATACACACTGCCCTTCCCAACAGGCTCTAGACAAATGTGTAAGGGAGGCTACAACAGGTGCTTTGTGACACAGGTGTAGATGTGGCTCCTTCTACCCTACTCATCCATACACCCACCTCCCCTCTTGGTTATTTTGTTGTTGTTGTCGTTCTGGAAAAACAACCTCACTTTATCTATAATTTTTTAACCCATGCTATGTGAAGCTGTCTTGCACACACACACACATACATACACACATACATACATACATACACACACGCACATACACACAAACACAAACATACATACACACACGCACATACATACATACACATACACACATACACGTAATAATAATGCATGATATCAGAAAATACAGGTATTTTAAGTGCATTCATTCCCTTACACCAACCAGGGATCATTATTATGCTTCACTACATGCAGTATTTGTAGTTTATAATAAAAAGTTAAAGGACGAAAAACAACTTTAGAAATTCCAGCTTAATTAAAATGGTTCTCATTCCACGAGTAATTGAAATATTTAGGGATACGACCTTAGTTCTTCGACAACGCAGTGGGTCTTTTGCTGCTTGTATATATAATCGTCTTGTGTTTGTTTGTGTTTCTTTATTTTCAAACGGTAATGGTTGTTGATGAATTAATCAACTGGTATCGTTTTTAACTTTCGACAAGAACGAATCATCTTGTGGGGAAAAAAAAAACCAACCCTCAATAATCGCCAGTTGTTCTTGTAGAGGAAACAGAAGTATAGTAGAAAGGGAAGGGAAGGGAAGGGAAGGGAAGTGTTACGAGATAAAGTGTGAATTTATATATAATCATCTTTTATCTATTCTTAATTTCTCTATATAATTATATGAGGAGGTCTTTGATGTCGAGCCTCTTTCTGGGTGGAGTTCTCGGGACGGGGGGGGGCGTCGGGGGGGGGGCTACGACCACACCAACACAGCCTTACGTAACCTAACTTAAGGGGGTGCGGGGGGGTTTGGGGGGGTTTGGGGGGTGCGGGAGTAGGGGGACAGGCTTGGGGGGGGGGTTAGGGGGTTGCGGGAGTAGAGGAACAGGCTTAGGGGGTGGGGTTAGGGGTGTGTGGGAATAGGGGACAGAATTTCAACCCACCCCAAGCCTGTCCCCTTATTCCTGCACCCCCCCAAGCCTGTCCCCTACTCCCGCACCCCCTTAACTTAATCCTATACCGTGTCTTTATTTTCATCGGGCAACTTTCCACATGCAGAAGACCACACATGCTTTGGTTGGAATTTTGCTCTATATATTTTTTCGAAGGAGGAGCAAATTGAAATAACAAGACGTGGAAGGTGAGTCTGTCTGTGTGTGTGTTGAGGGAAGAAAGGAAACTGTGTGTGCTAGGCCAGAAAGACCTTGTATCACATTAGAGGAAACAGAGAGGAGGGGCAGCAAGCACGAAGGAAACAGATGGACTGATTGATTGAATACAAAAGTGGAATATGTAGGTAGAGAATAACTAACCAGACCTGTAGCCAACAACTCTGATATCATCCCTCTGCCTCCCACCTTACAGACAGTAGCTAGTCCGCGTTTGTAATGTAAACAAAGAGTGAAGAGTAAAGAGTGGGGGAGAGGCATCATCAAGGACTTGGAAGGTGCTCATTAAAGATTTACTAAGGCCCGTAGTTTTAAAATATGTAAAGGTGCTTACTGGAGCTCTACGAATTCTCCAAACTACTCCGGGCAACAGATTCCCTATTAGAAATACTGAAGGGTTCTGTGGCCTGAATTATTTTGGAGGATTCATAGAGCTCCAGTAAGGGCCCTTATTTTTTTTTTTTTTTTTTTTTTTTTTAACTACGGGCCTTAGTACTATTGAGGGCCACGAGTGAATGCATACTCAGGCGTCGAAAGTGAGGGAAGATAATTATACATTGTTCATTGTTTGTTTGTTTTTTACAGTAAACACCGTATTTGTAAAAAGAGGGTTTAAATAAATATGAGTGTTCCTCTCTCTCTCTCTCTTCAGGTGTCTAGAATTACGTAAGGGGTTCATTTTGAAATCATATGTATATAAATAAAATAAAAAAATATATATATACTTGTATTTTTTTTCCATGTGCTATTGTCCTCTTCTAGGAAATAGCACATATGTATTTACTCGTGTTGGTCATAATTCTTACATCACTATGACTCACCTTTATATTTATTTTGATCTGGCTAACGTTGGACGATTATATTTACCATAGAGAAAATTCGGGCCAGTCAAAATATACACACACACACACCAGAGCTTGTAGGCAGTTGCACAGAAGGTATAAGAAAGAGAGAGAGAGAGAGAGAGAGAGAGAGAGAGAGAGAGAGAGAGAGAGAGAGAGAGAGAGAGAGAGAGAGAGAGAGATAGGAATAGGACAATGCGGTTTTACTTCACACCTGTTGTCTCTCTTCTACAGCAGCTGTGTGTACACCTGTTCTCGCTGAAGGGGGGAGTAAGGAAAAGTGGGAGTGTGGAGGAAAGAGAGAAAGTAGAGACAGAGGAAGCTAGTGATTGGAGGGAAACTGAGGATGGAGGGAGAGGGAAGGGAAGGAGGAGATGGTTGGAGAGAACTTGGGGGTAGGGGGAGGGGGGAGGAGGGATAAGTAGAGAGGGGAGATGATTGCAGAGAAGTTTAAGGGGGTGCGGGAATATGGGTACAGACTTGGGGGGGGGGGGGGTTTAGGGGGATCGGGAGTAGGGGGACAGGCTTGACGGGGGGGGGGGGTTAGGGGGGTGCGTGAATAGGGGACAGGCTTTCTACCCACCCCAAGCATGTCCCCCTATTCCCGCACCCCCCACCCCCCCCAAGCCTGTCCCCTACTCCCGCACCCCCTTAATGGGAGAGGAAAGAGTAGGGAAGGAGAGAAGCAGGGTTGAAAAAGACATATTTGGGATGAAAGGAAAGGAAAGGATGGGGGGAGGAAAGAGAGGACGTGGAGAAGGGAGAGGAAGGAAGAGGAAATGTGAAGAGAGGAGGAGGGAAGAGGAAATGTGAAGAGAGGAGGAGAGTCAAGAGAGGGAAAGTATGTGGGAGGAGGAGGAGAGGAAAATTGGGAAGGGAGCGAAGATGAAAGGAGGAAAGCAGAGAATAAAAATGTGAGGGGGAATGGACAGAAAAAAATACTTCATAGCTATATTTCTTTTTACCTTCTTTTTATCTTTCCTATTCTTTTTCTACCTCCTCTACTTTCCTTCCCTCTATACCTTTGATGAGAATGATAGGGAAGAGAATAATAAATGAATGGGTAAAAGGGGAAGAAAGGATGACAACGAATGGGAGGAGAAAGAAGGAAATGAGAAAAGGACTGAATGAATGGAGGAGGAAAGAGAAACAGATGAGAAAAGGACTGAATGAATGGAGGAGGAGGAGAGGAACAGATGAGAGAAGGACTGAATGAATGGAGGAGAAGGAGAGAAACAGATGAGAGAAGGACTGAATGAATGGAGGAGGAGAGAGAGGGACAACAAAGTATGGTAGGTGAAAAAATTAACTATGAAGAAGCAAACATCAGTCACTGTGGTACATATTACGAGGGCTAAACTTTTTCCAATAATTTCTCTTATATTACCAACCTTTAATTAAATAATCAGATGCCCCCTCCCTCTCCCTCTCTCTCAATGCCTCCTCTCCTCTTTCTTCCCTCTCTCCCTCCTCTCAACACTCCACGATCTCATTCCTCTGAAGTGATGAGTTCTCGGTATTCCATTCCAGTTCTCCCCATACACACCACTCATACATACATACACATACTGAAGTGCAGAGTCTAGCTTCTTTCTGTCTTAATTGCAAAGAAGAAACTTACTGAAGGTTAACAAATCCAACGTGACCTTCTCTCATATTGTGATAATTACTGAAAAAAGTGGATCATAGTCCACCGAGTTAGTTAAGTCCTAATTATTCCTGGAGCATAAGTCTGTAAATGGGAAAGAAATTACAAATACTGTACAATAAGAACGAACACCAATCTCAAAAATAAGGAAAAAATAAAGATTATTAGGGCAGAAAAACCTTGTAGTCACAAAGAAGGAAACAGAGGAAGGACAGCAACCACGAAGGAAAAAGATAGAAAAGAGGGCCAGTTACAGGAGAGATAAAGGAGTGGCTCGGATCCAAAGGGGCATCCAAATCCTCAAAGTATTTCTTATACTTTAGCAGGCAAAACCCACCTACAGGGATTTATTTTCATGAAATATTTGTGGTAAACCTGCAATGCAGTCACTCTCACTCTCCAATCTAGCTTTCTTTCACAGTGGAAATAAGTATCGGCTAACCCCCAACAATATTAATTAGTTGAGTAAAACAGCATTTCTCCCCTTTATCACGGCACTGGTCTTGGTTATTTCGGGGGCGAAGAAAAATGTGTGTGTACGTCTTTTATTAAGAGATAGTGTGATATTATACAGAAATGCTCTACAAAAGTTGGGTATTTATAGTGACAGTGAAAGAAATTGTCACTTTGTGCACTGGTATCATACAAGTATTCATGTCTCAAGTTAATCAGCCAGCTGTACAATGCTGCAAATTATTTAAAGTTTGAGACCATTATATTAATGTTTAAAATTCAGTATCATATTTAATGTGTACCAAATTAAAACTACCTATAGTTACAAAAAAAAAAAAAAAAATCACTCCATATAAGGGACTTAATGAAATTTTTGACAGCTTCTTTCAACAATTAAGCCAAACATTGTTCCTATAAGTAAAGCAGCAACTTCTACTGTGTTATACAATGCTACTTACCTAACAAAACTAAATGAAAGCAAAATGTAATATGCCTGACCGACTCACCCCAACTGATACTGAAACTCACATCTGTGACTGCTTGCATAATTTTTCTTGTATATAATTAACGGCACTATGAACTTCAAAATATCACGGTGACAGTCTTTTAGTTTGGATTAACACATAATCTTCATTCTACATTATAATTTTGGATGGCTTGGTTTCATGTTGATTTGATACACAAAAAATTTACTTGTTTGATTATCCTACGAAAAGCTGTATGAATTAAAAATGTATGGCTATTAAAAAGACTTACTGTAATTTCTCTAAATAAATTACAGTTACAAATTTTCCAGACACAATATCTCTGATGATAAAGCAAGCTAATTTTACATGTTAATCAAACACCACATGAGGAGGAACCTTTTACCGACACATTTCACTTCTTATTCTCTTGACCTAAAGAAGCAGGAGTGAAACGTTATTTATAAAGACTTCCTCATTTGGTGTTCACTTTCTGTGATTTGTCGATGCATTCTATTTTCCAGCTTATCTTATCTACACCCATGGAAGTGTCGTGTCACAAAATGTCATCTGTCTTCATCTAACCCAACGAGAGGTATAATTATTCAAGGGCACCGATATGCAGTCACCATGAGGTTACCACAAGCATGATTATCTAAACTACTAGTACAAATGGGGTTCTGTACAATACTGTACCTCACATCACATCACATGTTGCATACCTTATCCGTCGTCAGCACATTACTGCCAGCCTCAGTACATAACTTTTCATCTAGCATAATATAACATGAATATACATAGTGGTTTATCATGTATCATGAAGTAATTGTTCATTATTAGTGTGTGGATGGACGCCTTGTTGTTCCATCACAGAAACCCTCCTTTAGGGCTGGCATAGGTAGAACAATAACAACTACTCTACCTCACCTGGCAAGATATTAATAGAAGACTGCCTATAATCCCAAAGGGACTATTCACCCTCTGTCCCACGAAGAAATCACCCAAGAATAGTGTAATGTATTGTGTTTGGAAATAGGTATTCTTGGGTAAGGATATAGCAAGTATAAGTGATAATTTCATAGATGTGTGTGTTTTGCAACAAGAGCTGGCCTGCTACCCCAGTTGTCCAAGACAGAAAGAAATGTCATCAACAACTATGGTCTTGTGGGAGAAACAACATTTCATGAAACTCCTCGAGTCTCCCAACCTTTGCTGGTAGTACCTCTCTGGGCAGGGCTCTCTACCCCTACTATCTGCTAGTAGGTAACTAATAATTTCCATTGTGCAAAATATGTCTTTGCTGAATATATGATCAAAATATGAATTGAGCACCACAATAATACAAGACAGTTCTGTAATACACCCCTTGAATTAAACACATAACAAGTGTAGAAGGTGCTCACGGAAAAATGGCTTACACTGTGTCCGTAAAGTTTAATCTTCAACTTCTACCTCATTCAAGTAGTGTCACAAGCTGATAATTTATTGACTACATGCAGCTACAAAGTGATACATGTGTTACATGAATACTGCATGCTGACTAAATCATATATATGATTAAGAGTACAGTACAACTGAGATGTTATGTAAAAGATTCTATAAATGAAACATATATAATTTGTGGAGATCTGACTGACAATATACTGGCTTGCTGATCCATGGTTGTAGTGAAACATTGTCAATATTATATAAATGTCTGTTGTAATTGAACTTACCAATTACATATTGGCTATATACTGTAGTTCTACATGAAAAATTATTATGTTCTAACTGCCTGGCCCCAATTATCTATCTTTGAAGCAAGAACACATATGCATCCCAAAAATACAGATGCAACCCTCTCATACACATACAAGCATACAAACTGTACATACATACATACATACAAACATACACCAATTATCCTCTGGGCCACAAACCAGTTGCCAGGTCCATCTTATTACACATCATATTAGACTGCTGTTCTCAAAATAGACTACTGGGCATGAATTTTCCCTTCAATATCATATATAAAAGGATTAATTTGTTCATTTCAGCATGACCTCTTCCCTGAACCACATTTCTACAGTACATACACCCATAACACTACTGAATGACTATTAAGGTACAGTACAGGACTACCTATGCAACTATAATAATGTGCTGCTTAAGGGGGCTAAGATCTTGTCAGTTATTAAAATTTAATGAATCCTCCAATATATATCACAAAATAAATCACTTAGTGTTTGCTAAGGTAGTCTGTCTAATGGGACTGTTTATAGGACTCAGTAGTCTTTAAGGAACCCTGTGATGTAGTCAGAAAATTGGAGGTAAAAGAGTCCTTCCAATATTGCCACGGAACACCACCTATAGGGAAGGAGCGTGTTTCGTGGCATAGTCAGGAGGAATCAGCAGCCTCCAATTCCCATAAATAATCACAGGGTCCTTAAACTGCTGACAATATCTTAACCTCCTTAATAAAGTATAATCTGCTAAAGTAAAGAACTGGATCAAACAACTAAAAAACATGCTGTTATCATGCTTACTATGATATATACAGAATAAACTAAGGCTACCACATATGCAATCATATAATACAAATATATTCACTATTTTACGTCAATTATTGATTTTCATGGGTGCTATACCTCCACACCATGTACTGTACAACTCAATAATAATCATCAGTCAAAATAATTACTGGTATGTATTGTTATTCACTGCAAAATCAAGGTCTGTATGAACCAACAGTAACTTTATATGAACACAATGAGTATGTTAAAATGACACTGCTGGATCCTGTTTTCAGTCGCCTTTATATTTTTTCTTCCAAACAGCATCATTAAGAACTAAGAATTAATATTTCTGTTGCTGTTAGTGGCTTTCCCCTTAGACTTTCACAAAATTATGGGAGGAATAATCAATTGTTCAGCCTTGGCAGAGATTTGCAATTTCAAAACACTCTTGTAAAATTAATACAGTACAGGCAATGATGGAGGTTTACCACAGAACAATCCAGCAGAGTGTGGTGATTGCTTCACTCTATTTGATGACACAGAGCACCGGCCTGGCACACTCTCCTGTGGCCACACATTCTGCACAACCTGCTTAAGGAAGGTGTTAAAAACAAAGAACCTGACTTGTCCAAGTCGTCGAGTGAAACACTGAACTACAACAATCAACAAAATTCCCATCAACTACACCGTGCAAGGATCTTCTGCGCCTGCATTAGACCTGTACTGACATATGCCTCAGAGACATGGGCACTGACAGTGGAGAAGCTTCTGTCAACTTGTGATCACACGATGCTGAGGTATATAGCAGGAGTAAGGTGGAGGGACAGAGTATCAAATGAAGAGTAAGAGGTAAGAAGAATATGCGGAACAGAGAGCATAAAGGACAGGATCAGGAGAGCAAGATTAAGATGGTTCGGTCATGTGTGCAGAGGAGAACAGGAAATCATATTGAGAAGGGCCATGGAGTTGGAAGTAGAGGGAAGACCAAAGACAACGTAGAGGAGGGTAGTTGCAGAGGACATGAGACACTTACAGATAACAGAGGAAGATGTGGAGGATAGAGAGGAATGGAGACAACTCATAGCACATCCAACCCCAGCAACGGGAAGAGGAGGACATTAAACGAAGATGATGATGATGATGATGAGTATACATTTAGGGTGGGAGTTAAACACAGGCAAGAGCTTGAAAGAAATATAGAAACTCATGCTTTCATCTGTATTCCTACCCTACTTATATACCTGTCAATATGAATCAGTCATTTTATACATTATATACTGTACAGTATATGGCGGCAACCTAAAGAAAAGACTTTTGCCAGGTGAACAAGAAAAACACACAGGAGATTCAGACATAAAAGTCATCTCTACTTAACAGAATGTCAAATACATAGCAGATTCAAGACACCTTTAACTATAGAGTACATTGCTTCTCTCTAAAAGAGAGTAAATATCTACATACAATATTGTACATCGTAACCATAATTGGTTAAAATCGCCACTCAGAAACTAATTATTTTTTGGCCAATCAGTTGCAGTGTCAGAAACTCCAGTGATATCAGATATGGACCCTTACCACTAACTACAGAAGGGTTAGTACAGTACAATAAAATGATAACTATAAAGAGGTGCATACCATATCAGTATCTGCTGCAACACTGCTGCTTCTTACAAATCCATTTAATGTTTTTGCAGTGTCCCATAACCATAATTTCCAAGGCGCCAACACAGAACCATGAATTCTGTTTCAAGAGAGAATACAGTATACTGAAATTCAAAGGGTTACATAATAAATAATAAGCACCCATAAAAGAAACACACATCACACCTTTGTAACTGTACGAGATCCCTTGCTTTCATTAAACTTCAAATACTGCATGACCACTTTGCTTGGAAACTGTGTGTGAATTACCTGTACAGTAAAAAAAATAGCAACTCAGCTACAATATTTTCAAAAATAAAGTTTAAAAGACACATAATTACTTTATGAAGACATTTCTCCATGGTTTTTTAGTGTAGGATACAGATAGACAGTAAAATCTCAACCCACCTACTATCAACACTAAATGACTGTTGATAACTTATCCAGTTCACTGTGGCTGCCTATAGATGAACTTTCTCTTCTTAGAAAACTGTTTCAAATCACACAAGAGGTTGGATGCCCAAAGTAAAGATGATGTCCTTGGCATATATCTCTGACAAATTTACTTGCCAAAATATACCTTCTCATCCAGGAATTGATAGACAGCTATTGTGAGACTTGTAATAATTGATGTAATAACTGAAATAATTGATGTTTAAGTGATAAATAATGCTAGAAAATTGGTAAAATTTGCACATTATTAATCAATTTTACAATACACACTGTACAGGTTTATAAGCTAACATACAGTGTGATGACTATAGTAGTAGAATAAAACGTAATTTCTTGTTATTTTTGGGTATTGTAGTGTCCCTATTAAAAGAGACAATTAGTCTTTAAAAGAGACTCCACTGATGAAGACTCAAAGAGGCCTATTATGTTGCTGGCAAATTGGAAGCTATTCATTTCTTCAAACTATGCCATGAAAAAGAATCTCTTAGTATAGGAACAGTTTCATGAAGCATCTATTATCTGTAACTGTACCCTTCCTCTACATTTATAATACTGAACACAAATGTCTGATAACTCATATACAATAACCAGTAAGAACACAGAGAATTTGCAGGAAGGCTGTATGTTCAGTCAGGGACAAATGGTGTTATATACTGGCCTACCTATAGGGATAAATAATAACAGTGACCATACATACTTTCCATTTCAAGTGGATGAATATGGATATAATGTCACATCTTTGGGTTCATATTCCTCATCAAACACTAAACAGGAAGAACCATCGCACAGCCAAGTGTAAAATAATAATCAAATACCCTATTTGCCTTTTATCAAAGGGTGGGTGGCTCCAGAGAATAGGGATAAAATAATGAAAACAAAATATAAAGATGAAACAATATTACCAATAAAATGAGTCACATTCACATCCACTCTCTCATTCAATCTCACAAAGAATTATATTGGTACATACGGTACTTTCATCAAGTGAACCCAATAGTTGTGTTTGAAAGTGAATGCAAAAACCAATGATCTGATTGCAATTACTTCAGCAGACAGTTAATAAAATTTGTACCAAACTTGAAGCCAAAGTGACTCCTGACAGCTCCCTCTATTATAAACCCATATGTGGTAAATGACAATGAAAAAGAGGAGTACTTTTTTCTAACCATGTAACATATTTGGCGAGGACTAAATTGTGTAACATACTGTAGACTGTGATGGTTGAAAAGTTGTATCAGTGTTTTAATTAATATATCTTTTATTGTGAAGGTGTGAAGGGAGATGCCAGAAATCACCTTTGCAGTCAGATAAGACTTAGTGTTTATAATACTTTGTTCCTGTCTGTATATGAGCAGTACCTCTTTTCTTCACTTTCATGATGTTCATAGAGATGTATTTCATGGTTGCATAACACTCATATATTCTAATTTGCATTTGGTTATCAACCCAATATAACTCTAATGCTTAAATAAACACTGAAGATGATGCTGAAAAAAGGCAGAAGAAATAAAGTTCATGGTAGCACGGGTAGTAAGGCTCTGTATGATATAAGACTCATAATGTGTAACCTGTCATGGATCTGAATTCCTCTCTCCCTTGGTGAAGAAGCTGGTGTCGTATAACATGTTGGTAGAGCCCTAAGGTATGAAATGGGACTGATGACTGTTGTGTGTGGAGTGGCAGCATAGTAGGTCAGTGTGGTGTGAGAGGCAACAACACAAATAAGGACAAGTTATGTAGGCTATGCGGTAGATCATAATTTTGTAGCTTTGGAACAGATCAGGTAATGTAAGGTTGAATCAGGACAGGTTATGTAGACTTGGGGATGGCTACCCGGGTTATGGGTTGGGATGAATTTTGTTACATCATATAAGATCATGTTGGCTTAATGATGAGACCTAAGTTAGACAAAAGTAAGGTTGAATGAGCTTGGCAGAGTCAGATTAAATTGTAATGGGTTAGATTGAGTAAAGTAGGAATGGTTTGCATTACATCAGGTCTGGTAAGGTTGGAAGCCATAAAACACACTACCGAAAGTGGTCTGGCTGCCGGCAAGTCTGATTGTAGCCATGAACCAGACTAGCGGAGGTGGTCTGGCCGTTGGTATGTCTGGTTAGCAAGGCTCTGGTGTATTGGGGGCTGGAAACAACGTACATGTTCCACAGGCATGTTGTCTGGGTCACTCGTCTTTAGGTACTTGTTCAGCACCGAGAAGATTTGGGAGTTCAGGACCTGGAACCGTCTGATGCGGTCACACATTCTTTTCAATTGCTGGAGAAAAAATAAAATAAAAAAATAAAAAATACATACAGTATATATTGATTAGCAGTATTTTTTCCTTTACCTTAATGCTTAGGTATTTTACATGTATTTATGAATGACAGATATTTGTATTGCTTTTGTAGTACAGTATATTAAATATGAGAGTGATCCCGCTTTTCCTTTGGTTTGTTCAGCACCAGAAACTTGTAAGCATATTAATTATTGTATGAAGAAGTGACTGACTGATTTACTACCATAACCTAACATCTTTAAAGGATACAATTGCCAGCACCAGAAATAAATGAACTGGAACTATGACTTAACAACTGCAAAAAAAACTCACGATGCCTTTGATGGGCTCATCCTTCCCATCCACCTTTTGTACTCTGAGGATGTGGTAACAGAAGTCCAGTGCCTCAAACCTTCTCTGTTGCCCCAGAAGGACAATCATGCAGCACCCTGCCCAGTTCAGGCCCTCACCAAATAATTGTCTGCCAGAAAGAAAAATTTTGAGCAAAATAAAAAAAAATATATATATATCAGGTACAAACATCTTCATGTGTAGGAATCAAAGGTAGCTGATAACTATTTCTATGCAAGAGAGGTACAATATATCACTGTCCTATATAAACTGCTGAGTACTGTAGGCATGGTGTCATTCCATATGAAGCACATAATCAATAGCAACAGTTCTAAAGATCAGTACATCCTTGACATTATAACCTTCACTTATTCAGCAGTAATAGCAACACACTTAACATTATGGAACTGTGGTTACCTGACAATAACAATACAATAATTACAAGTTTATGGTCAAGTATTCTTGCTATTGCTCTGGACACAGATGGTAACACTATACCTACTCAACAGATACACCCAAACGGAGTATGATTGGAATATGAAATTGCAATGATATTGTCAAAAATTACACTGAGCACAGTTGAAATGAGGTTACTCAAGGAAAGTAATTCACTGCAATCATATGGCAGCCTCAAATATTGGACCTACTACAGTAATACTCCCTCAATGAGCACCACAGATATGTGGTTATTTGACACCAAGCACTATAGCACTTTCAAATTTTGGATTTACTCAACAGAGGTACAGTCACACCAAACACTATAGCCATTTAGTAGCCATAAACATTACACCTACTCGACTGTGAAATTGTTGGTTCCAACCGGGATGCACATAACAAACTGCAAGGCGGACCAGAGGCGGTGGAACTCAGTGCACTCATCCACATTCATCACACCGTTGGCAGGAGGTGAACCCTGCCAGATGGGGTCCTCCAGGAATGCTTGGATCCTTGTCAGAATAACCTGTTGAAATTATTGTGTTAAAGTTGAATATTTAATGTCCAGTCCCATACTGCATTAATCTGTGGAAAATATGATGAGCTGTGTGTGAAACATACATAATTATTGCAACTGCTATAATAAAATAATGTTCGGGCATCACATATACACTCCCTAATGATCATACCTCAAATATGGAGAGTCCACAGCAGAGTCTTTCTCTTGTCAGCAAGTCACCTTCTCTGGCGATCATGGCTTGCTGAAACAGACATGGACCATAGGAAGTCATTATTTGTACAATAACTGTGAAAGTAAACATGTGTTCCAAAGTTCTAGCCTACTATTTAATTGCTTAAAGTCATACCAGCATCTAAGCTTTTAGGAAGAAACATTCCTTGACACAGTCAAGACTCTGAAAGCTAAGAGCTGTATTACAGTGCTTGTATCTTCTTGAGATTGTGAGCAAATATTCAGGGTACTCAGAAAGACCTGAGATCACCAAAGCATTGCAGAGCTCTACATTCATGAAATTCTATTTTCAATAGACTTAAATCATAATCATGTTGTATTCAGCAGAATTTTCATATGCAAGAGCTGTACAATCACTTACCCAGTACTGTACATACATTATGGCAACTGTAACAATTATACCAGACTACATTCATGTACACTAGTCTCAACCCCAGCTCCTATGTTTATACTCCAAACATATATATGGTTACACAGCATGTATACAGGGACTGACCTTAGCAGTTCCAAGTCTTTCAATGTTGGCCACAATTTGAAGTGGAGCATACTTGGCCTCCAGTCGCTTCTGCTTTGTCTCTGGCTTCTCTCCCTCTGTAAGCATTAAGCCAGACCTCACTAATTCAATACTTAATTACACATACAGTATTAGCCTTGGCAAAAATCTCAACAGCTATATTACATCCAGTCCATAATTATTGTGGTCTTTAGAATGACTGAGCCTATAGTACTATAATGTTACTGCATACTGGAACATTTGACCATATGCCTATCACTGTGCAGAAACGAAGAAAAACAGCAGAGATAATACCCACAAAAATTACGAACAAGATAAGCAGAGACATTACCTTTGCAATATGGTCGAGGGAGAATGTTCTGGAAGGGAGCCGCCTGGAGGAGATCACATACTTCCTCTAGGGTGAGACTCTGTTCAATGAGGAGGCAGAAGAGCAGAGCGTTGCCCAGCTCACGGAAGTGGTGGAAGAGGTCCGCCCGGGCGTCAGGATACTGCACGATGTCGTTCAGTTGGGCGTGGTAGTAACCCAGTACACCTGACAAAACGTATCAAAACCATATAAGTATGGAGTTGCACACAAGCTAATTCAACCATATCAACATCAAATAATTATAAAGATGAACACACCTGATATCACACATCATCATACAGATCACATTACACATCAACATCTTTTAATTAGAGATGCTCTCAAGCTAATTCAACCACATCAACATCAAATAAATATAACGATCCACTCACCTAACATCACATTCAACATCATGAGTTCATTCAACCATATCAACACTAAATAAAAATAAAAAGGTACACACCTAACATCACACATCATTGTCATACAGCTCACATCATATGTAAACTACTTTTAATAAGAGATGCACATGAGCTGGTTATGCTGCATCAACATTGTGTAGAAAAGTGCATATGCTGATATTACAGAAAACTTTTACTAAACAGTATTTATAATGAGTACGATACGTGGTGTAATCTAAATCACCTACACATCATCATCATCCTCAAGAAGCCACATACATGAATACTATATCTAAAAATTATTAAATAAAGGGGCAGAAGATGTATCCAACTTGGAGGCTACTAATTTTCTCTCCACTATGCCCCAAAACAGGTCACCTATGTTATAATCATATACTGTATACTGATGTTTGGCACAGCTAGGAGGAATCAGTATACTCTAATACATAGACAAAGTCTTAACTCTCTTATCCTACAGTTGAGGAGCTTTGCATTTTCACCAGACATTCTATTTTGTCAGAGATGAAGTTCTCATGTCCAAAATTTAAAAACTTACTGATATCCCATAAACAACTGTTCTCCTCTTTAACAGCATACATTAACTAACACCAAATAATTTAATATGACAAGAGCCTCACTTTCCTTTAGATGATGAGGGATTTTCCTGTGATATATAAATGCTGCAATAAGTCCTAGTGTAAATGTAACTACTTGCAAGTTAACTGCAATAAATTCTAACCTTTGGACAACAGGAATGCTTTCTTTCAGCAGGAAAAATAGACTAATGACAGACTGAAAATCTGAAGAAATGTTGAGAGTCATCAACCACTATTTAAGATTGATTCAATAATAAGAAAGGAGAAGAAGTGGGACAGGCACCTGGTGATCCATAGTCATATCTGGGGAGCTTGCACTGCTTGGGCATGGCATGGATGAGGGTCTTGGTGAACTGGTGGATGTTACCCTGGATGAGTGAGTGGATGATCTCAAGCAGCTCCTGCATCACCACTGCGATGCCTTGGTACCCCAGCACCCGTACCATGGACCGCAGGTGAGGTGGGCCCAGGAACTCTGCAATACAATCCATGCTTTCATCTTTACTTAACATTTATATTACTATTTTACTTAATCTGTGGTCTTCCCTTTGCTTCCATCGTTCCCAAACACGACCTTAAATGTAGTGCAGGAGGGATGAGCCAGGAGGGGCACTGGTCTGTTATTTTTGTTTACTGAAACTCTTACAGGCTAACAGGATATAGAATACATATTTTGATTCAAGGACTTGAGATTATATCAAAATCATAACCAAAAAGAATTATTTATGATACTGTGCAACACTCACATAGCAACACCACATACCAGAGTACTGAGAGTATATTGTTGTATATGCAATGTTGAGAGCCTTGCTTCCCCACACCATATATGGGGCTACATTCGGTGGTTTGTCTCTTTGAACTGGCTGAGCAAAGGTAGTCACTGCTGACTTCACAAATCTGTGGAAAATTTCAGTTATTAATTAATTCCCGTGGATATTTCATTCTTTTTATGGGAACAATAATAGGCTGAATAACCTAAAATAATTTCGCTTGAGGTTACTAACATTTTGAGGTGAAACAGAACACTTCTGATTTCTATACAGTAATATGTGCCATAAATCATATTTTCTACCAACACGTTTCCTCACAAATGTACAAGGTGTACCAGTTGCATGCTTGGCAATCCTGAGGACAGGATTATGGCAGAGGCAGGAACATATGAATTATAAAAATGTAACTACCACCAGAACAGAAGAATTATCAATGGATAACTACCTTCCAGTGGCTGCATTGTAACAGTAGTTGGGGAGGAAGTCGTAGTTGAGTTCCCAGAATACATGGAGTGTGGTCCTGCCATACGGGGCCAGAACATTGTGGTTGGCCTCCCTCAGCTGGGCATCAAAGTCATCCAGCACCAGCAGTTGGCACAGCAGCTTGTGGGTCAGCTTATTCACCTCTATCAAGCCCTCAAGTTCCTACACAGAGAGGCAGAATGAAATATGAACATTCAGAGACAATTAAAAATATAAAACATTATCATCATCAATTCTCCATTTCCCTTTTTTCAAGGGCTAGGGTGCTGTATAGCCAGGGGTGGAAAAATGAAATCAGAATAACAGGAGGGACAGACATACCCAGTAAAATGGGTCACACTCACATTCACTTCTATAAGTAGACAGTATAGAAGTGTAACAGAACTCTTGTCCAAAATCATAATTATGAAAATGTCAAGGGGGCAATATCTTGCTAACAAATTGAAGGGCTACTGATTCATCCAAACCATGTCAGGACACAGACTACCTTAGTCGTAGGGTAGGAAATCCCCTTTGTAGCCGAGTTTGGAGGAATTTTTAGCCCTTCAATTGGCTAAAAAGAGATTATCCCCTTAAATTCTCTGTTTAGTGTAAACTAGATTATTAACTGTTAACATACCACAACAGAAGTGATGTCTGCTCCCTCAAAGCGGGCAATAGCCACCTCGAGAGACTTGTGCATGGAGGCGTTGATTCGCTGACAGATGAGTTTGTTCAGGTCAATACTGCGTCCCAACAACTGAACGTGTCGCTGTTTCAACAGGGTCTCATACCTGTTAATAATATAAACATAGGAAGTATGTATGATCTGTATAACTGAACAGATATCTAAGTTTGATCAACAGGTAGATAAATAGAAATCCTGACGATGGCACTGCACATAAAACAAATGTATCCTAGAAGAATAAAAAACTAAAAAAAAACTGCATATAACATGAAAATATTATAATTATTAACCTGTTTGCTGGAGGGTAGTGGATCCTCATGTTATGGTGGCCACACTCACTACGGAATCTCTTATCCAACAGGATGCTGTAACATGAGAAATTAAGACACTATAAACTAATACAATAATGATAAATTTATTTTAATTAATAATTTACTTTGGTGTAGATGATTACAAAGGATAAGTACAAATGTAAAGGCTACATTCTTATTTCTTTCAAGATTATATAAAACCAAACACAGGCTCATTATCTAAGAAATATTATTGAGATAATTAAATTTTTCTTACCTAGGTACCGTTAAACCTTATTTTACTTAAGCACATAGGAAATAGTTAAGCTTCAGTACTTCCACAGAGACTCATAAATAACCTGACAAGCTATACATTACACCGACCTTCCAGCCAGATGTTTGTAGTATGCAAACACCTGCTCTGACAATTTGAAGACAAACTGGTCAAAACACAGGTTGACCTCAGCCTCAATCTCATCATAGAGGAACTGTTTCCGGAACTGTGTGAGAGCATAGTAGGCACTGTCGTTGTACAGGTCCAGAGGGTACAACACACATCTGTGGGACAAACATGTGATTGTTACATTATGCAACATCTTGAATACTCAAAACGCACTTCTCAGCATATCCATCTCCACTGCTCTTACTGCAAGAGGATTGTATGATTGCATTATTGTATTAATATCCACACTATCATGCTGTTGTGAAACTCTGGAGCAGCATGAAATTTGAGAAATTTAGAGTACAACATGTGCCTTTGGTAACAAAAAGTTACATGTACACTTACCTTTGCACCACCCTGTTTACCACTAGAATAAAGTTCATGTTCAATAATCCATTCCCTAGGCTGTAGAATTTTTTAATCTTTTCAAACCAACAGTGAAAGAGGAGGCAGGAACTTACTCCATCATTGAGGCGTCTTTGGAACGGAGGATGTGGTCAGTCAGGATCCAAGGCATTGACATCTCAATGGGAAACTGTTGATAAGAAAATGTGCAGTTTGTAAGAGTACGCAATGTCCAAGTTGCCGTACAAAATGTGAAAGTACAGTATAACTAATTTCCATTCCAAGTTTAATTTTTTATGTAAAGTCCAAGTTAGTTTCCATAATGTGCAATTTATATTACATTCCACTCCTGGTATGATTTCGATTCATAGCTGCATATGAAGCAGTCACCACAGAATTAGAAAATAGCAATAAAATTATATAAAGTATACTATATACAAGTACACCTCCTAAAATACTGTATTCAACACAACAGTTCAATAATACTGGACTTACTCCTTCCCAAGAACTAACAGCAATTACAGTACTTGAAATACAGTACAGTACACTATATAGTAAACATTCTATTTTTAGCTTTCCTTCTTATAGCCATCAAATGTAGCAGCAATACACATCTTAATACTCCAAATTATTTGCCCAAAGTTGCATTTACTGTATCAATATAAACATACTCTTGAATAAAATAGAAATTTTCTAGTATATTAGTTAGTAAAACAAATCAATGAAAGTGAAACATTGCTCCCGTCATCTATTGGGTCTTGATATGTACAAACTTCTCTGTAGTAAGTTTAGTGTTGATGAAAAGTAATTAATACATTCTCAAAAGGATCCACAGCAAAACGTGGCAAGTTAGTGGTCACAAGGTAAGAAAAATCTTCATTATGGTAAAAGGCGAGGCATTCAAGAAAAGTTCTGGGCCAAGCGATGTTAATGATGGCTGGTATGGTATGATGGCTTTATAGACACCACCTGGACCCATACTGTAAGTTGTGGTTACTGTCTTAACCTAAACATGGCCAAGGAAGCTACCGTACATGATTGTGGATGCTTAAGTATCAAAGCTGTTTTATTTTTGCATACCACAGTCCTGCTTTAAAGGGAATATACATTGTGTCCCACATATTGTTTTCTTAAATACTGCCAGATATTAAAGATTGTCATTCCCTATTTAATATGTCCATAGGCATAAATGTATTTTACATGATTGTAGAGTTACAATTCCTGAAAAAGAAATATGCAATGAGACATCTTACTTTCCATTCGTCATGTTTTCTTTGATAAATACACTCAATTAACTATGTGTTAAAGCAACTGCCTAATAAACCTTTTTGAACTCAGGATTATAAGATCTTTCATTTCTGGATACCTCTAATAAACTTGCAGGACACCCTGTATAAATTAGTAAAATCACAGTAACTTGTGGTGAGGCGATGAATGCATAAACAAACACTAAGAGTTGTATTCCCAGTCCAATCTGAAAGATGGTCACATAAGCTAAAGTGTAAAATCTCATAGATCTAACTTCTGTTGAGTGAATCCAGTATACTGTCCACAACTGGGCTCTACAAAGTGACTGAAAATATAACACATCCTGATATTGTACATCTTTATAGATGTCTTGGGGAGATTTACTAAACTCAGAGTGAAGGACTGGGAACAAGACCCTTATAAGACATAACAAAAAGTGAAACAGATGACACCATGGCAAGGACACAGCTCTGTCATAAGTCATGTAAAACAATGTGTATCAAGAAGTGATCTGGAAGCATTTTACAGAACAACTTTTCCATTACTGTGCAAAAACAAATAGCTTGTTATGAAGCAGCTGAGGGTAAACAAAGAGTTCATCTGGGATAATGGCAAATGGAAGGTACAGCAGTTTGGCCCACAATTTCACAATGTCTATAATGTGATTGTGGTGGCAGGAAAAGTGTAAGTCTAAGTCAAAGTTGTCTGTTCTGTATTTTAAAATAAAAATCCAGTTTTTTTTTTTTTCCCTACCTCAACCCTGATTGAAGAGGGAAACACAAACTGTGTGCAAAATATATCACCTGCTGTTCATTTCTTGTGCAGAACTCATGTCCCACAAATTCCTGTTATATTCAAAGTTCCATGAAATACATGTCATATTCAAAGTCATATGAATATCTGTCACATGTACAATAAAGTTTCACTCATCTCCTGCTACATTTAACCCTTTTAGTCAGATAACAAACTAAATCACTATACTTCACTCCCACCTGACCTAGATGATTCTTCCTCAAGACCAGAAAGTGTCACTATGTCATAATTCAAAGGGTTAATAGTACAGTATCTTGATCAGCTTCCTAAGTCACACAAAAAGAAAATACTGTAAGTACTTAACTCTGGAAAATGCTAGACAATTTTACTCACAGCTAGGAAGTCCCTCTGACTCAAAGGGTTAAGGTTCTCTGAATACTTGTCACATTTAAAGGCTTGCTCAGTATCAATCATCCTTCAGTTAAAATGAGCGTTTTTAATTTTAACCAATAATTTCATATGGCTGTTAGAGTACAGTACTGTAAATATCTAGGTATTGAGGACATCAGTTTCAGTAGACACAGCACTAGAGATTCACACAGACACACAAAGTGACACACAGACATAATCTCAATAAATTTTTACCACAAGGAAAACAACAAAAACATCAATTACAAACCATAAAACAAATACATCAACACAACGACATTAACACCATCATCCACACACTTTGTCTGGACGTACACACAGAAGCATATTTTTACTCGAACTAGAACTATGGCACCAGCATCACCATACCTCCTGATAACTTATAATAACTGAAGTACAGCACCTAGAAGGAGCCTAAAAATGAATATTGTAATAAATTATGAGCTGAGGTTGCTGTCGACCACATGCAACAGTTTGGCCTAAAAATGCAGGACTTTCATTACCTTACCCGAGTCCTTGGTCATATGCTGGGACATTAATGTAATATAAAAATATTCAATGTAGGAAACATAGACATTTGCAACTCAATAAAAGAGTGTCACATACCATGTTCCTTTAAGTTTTTCCTAAACTCTCTTATATATCTTGTCATTCCAGCATGAAATGATGCTTCTGATCTCACTTACCAATGTTAACCTTGCAACCATGACAAAATAAGAATCTGCTTTCTCAATCTCAAGAGGAGGTTTCACAGTTTTTACAACTACTGTATACCACAAACCCTATCAAACTACAGCTAATAGTAGGTATTTAGAGTATATACCTAACAATCAGTAATGTACTGGATATACTACAATGGGAGTTTGTAAATTAATGCCAAGGTCAACTCATGAGAAGATGGCTGAATTTTATCATCCTCAATATGCAGACCATGCTCTTATCTCAAAAACCTATGACATGAAAAAAATAATTTTATACGACAATGAACTCAAAATAAAATCCAAAGAAGGTTCAGAATCCACAATACATCTGCCAAGGCTGAGCACCCACTAACTATTTACACACTGCACAAGGCTGAGCATCTCCCTCAAAAGGTTGTGAAACTCTACAGGAAGTACCAACGATATTTCACCTACATCATTATTATAATTATAGTTGTGAAAGTCTGCAGAAACCACCACCACCATTTCACCCTCATTTTTAAGAAGTACAGTAAAAAAAAGTTTCATAGATTCAGAACCAGATCCAGATCTTTTCCAAAATCTAATCACTTGCTGTTTGTCATGACGCCCATCTAAGGTAAAAATTTTGTAAAAATTTACGCAGAACGTTATGTATAATCCTGCATATAAATGTCCAAACAAACTAAACCAACAACCATACAAGAGAAAGACAAACAAGCAAATAAACCAAACCAAAACCCTACCATTCTATTGGCATATAAAATAAGAAACAATATACCAATAACATGACCAAACACTATGTATGATGACATACGGGTTCACACCAAATATTTTGAACCAATTTCACACTCCTAGGAAAAATCAGAGACAGTTCATTATCAGAGGCCAGTTCCTGAATCAGAAACTGATTTTCTGCTCCATTGGGCTTTAAAAGTATTCCCTGACTATAGCAATACATACTGCACTCACATGGCGCATAGGGACTTTACCTCTGCAATCGTACGCAGCTATAAGCTTTACATTAGCAACTCATCTTGGCATGGGTACAAATTACTTTGGTCATAAGGGATGGATATTAATTATAATCCTAGACACACCAAAATAATATCTCACAGCCAAAATACTGTACCTGTACCAGCACTTTGATTAAGAGTTATGAATAGTTATTATTAAGTGTACACATCACTACAACTCAAGGCCACACTAAAATCATTCTGGCTATAAGTGAGAGGATACTACACACACACACACACACACACACACCTGAAACTCTCAACAAAAGTACAAACATTTTGTTTTTAAGAAATTTAATTAATCATTATTTGTACACAGCAATGAAAATCATGACCTCTGAATTTTTCATTAATTTTTAATTAATTTGTATAAATTCTATAGCTGTAAAAAAAAGAAATGTTATCATTCTGTAAGGCAGAACATAACAAAAGTACAGAGTATTCAATAACAAATAAAAAAGAAGAATAGTCTAGCAAGCATAACTTGGAGTGTGTGTACCATCTAGCTACAATACTCCTCAACTAAGTTATCAACAAGTCTGGAACAGCAACCAAGTCCAAGATGCAGACTAAAGTTACCTGTAGACTCATAGAATGGTAAACTGAGGGAAAAAAGTGGTTCATTCTTTGCTAGAGTTGGTTTTCTTGTGATTAATGGCAATGTCCATAGTCATTACCATAAAGAGTAACCATGACTGATTGAAGCTCAGCTTTCACAAGTTATAAGTTAAAAAATCAGCCAATCAGATACACATATGCAATATGGTATCGACTGCAGACATTAACTGACCACTACAACAAAAAATGACTGAGAAGGACTGCTGTACAGCATCCCTAAACTGAATTACGAGATATGGACAATTTACCAAGATATACATGTGATGTCTGGTACGGCAAGACAAGATGCAAACTGATATTATATCAATACTCTTTAATAGTATACTAAAGGTCTATTTAAGGGGGGTAAGATAATGTTGGCAAACTGTAGGCAACTAATTCCTTCAAATTGTGCCACAAGACAGGCTCCTTCAATACTGAACTTAGGTTCTGCTTTGTGTTACATAATGGAGGAACCAATAGTATTAAATTTGCCGACAATATCATACTCTCACGTCTGCTTCTTTACACTAAACTCCCTATTGTTCACTGCTAACAGAAGAAGTCTAGTCTTCAGACACAAGGGAAAGTGAACAAATAACTCATAAACAATACTCTGAGAGCAAACACTTTCCTCCGCTGCAGAAAAAAAAGGAGAAAGTAATATACACAACAAAACTTTCCAATGCCAGGCAAAAATGTTGCAATCAACAAAAAGGATACTGGTAATTAACCATACATAAAAACAACAGCTTGTTTGTCTGTAACGGACTGTAAATGTCCACATCCAATATCACAACCAGTATCCGTGACTGTTGATTGTTCAAACCTCGTCATATGAGTGTTAGAGGCTGAATATCAGTCAATCAGATGCAATGGAGTGATATCAGCTGTGGATACATACTACCAGCTACAGAAATACACACTGTAAACTCAATATAAACACTGGCATAAAGCACAGTATAACAGGTACAGTACCAGATATGAACTGTACTTTTCATTCAAAATTATTATTGGCAAATCTGTTAAAATATTATACTGTATTACAAATACTGTATTTACACTCTACTGTATGATATACCTTAATAATAAAGGCCACGCTTGCTGGAAAACTGGAGAATAGGGATAAAGTAATGGACATTATTTCTTTAAAGCAGATGAGTTAACTACAGTTATCAGATATTCACAAAAACTTTAGATACCTGATCACTGCATATTTCATTTACATATACTGTAAGATTCCAATCCTTAAAGTAGACCTAAGTAGTTATAGAAAGTTTCGGAATCAACTGGGAACATCTAACAGAAAAGTATGACAATTAAAGTCATTCTGTACAACACTGAATCAATGCTGTAATACTGTAGGTCATGGTTCAATTCCTTGGAAGATTATTTTCTATACAATGACTGTGAGGGTCTTTAAAGAAAGTTACATATCTCATAACAAGATGCAGCTTTACAAAGTTTGGTTTATGATATTTTAAGTTTAGTCTGTGAAATAATTAAAAACAAGGAATTAATGCATGAATACCAATTACTAAGGTTTACTATTGCACGGTTTTAGGACAGCTTCAAAGGAACATTAGGTATATACAGTACTGCAATATTTCACAGTTTGAAGACAGCTTCAAAAATACACTAGTGTAAACTGCGTATATACTGCAATATTTCAAAGTCCAACCAATCTGGAAACTAAGAGGAAAACAAGGAAATACTGCAGGAACAACAGATGCAAAAAAAATATGAAGCATGCACAGGCACATCAAGCACAACAACAACAACAACAACAATAATCAAGGAACAAAATGAGAGAGATGCCTTTAGGGTGATACCTGGATACGCTTCTCCATGACCACCAAGTCTTTGCATTCGTCATTGTGCTGGTGCTCCACTGTGCACGTCTAGGCAGCCAGGTGCACCACACAGGGGCAAAAAGAGGGAAAGTCCGCAAGGTGAGGCACGTACCGAGGATTGGAACCACAAAGCAACACTAGTCAGTCAAGGAATCACCACTGACAGAGCTGGGAGGGCAACTAGCCTGCCCAACCCACTGCAGGAAGCTGAGCAATTGTTTATACTTCAGAGCATGGAGGGGCATTACCATATACCAAGGCTATATGGTATTAAGAATTTAATGTACTGTACAGTGAATGTGCAAGAAGACAAGCATCCCATACACTGTACTGTAGAGAATAGCAGAAAGAGTTTCTATATTAACAGTGTTGCCTTTTCCATCAAACTGTGGCTGTGACACATGAGTAAGTATTGTATTTTAAAGGGAAATGAGTGTTTTGATTTGTCAAGTACCTTTATTCATTAAAGTGGACCAGTAAACTGATACTGTAATACATACAGTACAAGTATTGTCAAATATTGCAACCAGGGATTTTTCAAGCTTACTGAGACAATTGTACTACAGCTCCAAGCATTCTGAAGTCCTGTAATTATCATACAGGAGGCATAGTTATTAATAATTCAGAGCACTGGGAGGGAAGTAATGACATGGTTGTTTTATGATGACTCTGAATTATTTCCACTCCCAGCACGATCAGTAGTTACCCTTCAACAATCTGTCAGGATAGTACTGTACCTATATACTGTATATTTATATACCACAAAGAAATGGGAAAAATTCAACATGAAATAAGAAAGTTAAAAAAAGGGAGAAATACTGATTACCTGAGGATAAATACAGAGATGTGTAAGACAAACAGAACTAACCACTAACCAAAATCAAAGTTCAGTCAATAAGGCTCCCACCAATTAACTACAGTACCACATCAAATAAAAAAAAAAAAAAAAAAAAATCTGGAAAATTTCACCATTAAATTAGAGAAAAACAGGATATAAAAATTTCTTGAAGCTAAATACTGCAGAAAACTGTAAAACAAAAACAAACAACGACAAATCACTGACAAAAATTTAATGTATAGAAACAAATGAAGAGAAACCTCAAATAGCTGAAAAATTAAAGCAGTATTTATAGGGAGTGGGATTTTGTCTGCAAAATGTAGGCTTCTGAATCCTCCAAATTGTGCCATAAAGTAGTACCTACACTGAGTTTTTTAAATGGCATAATTTGAAGGAACCCTTGGTCTCCAGGAAGCCTGTTTTTTATCTTACCATACTTAATACGACATTCAATTAATCTACCTTTTTGGCTGCAATAAAATGTGTTCTAATAGGAACTAGAGAAGAGCAAATGACACAAAAGGAAAACCTGAAAGATGAACAATCATCATAATGATCATCATCTTCATTCCAACCCTGTATAAACTGCTCCAAAAAGAAAGAAAAGTTTAACGAAAAACAAAAATGAGAGACACCAATGTACGAGAAATTTGTTCAAAAAGGTTCTCACAGACAAAACAGGAGGATCTGATGAACAAACAACAAGATCCGATACAGTATAAAGAAACACATAAAATGTATGACAGTGATAACAATATTGTGCAAAGAAGTCAAGTTGGCTCTATCACATTTCCCTTTAAGCAGACCTGGAAAATATATCAGGTGAATCCAAAACAAATGACACTGATGACTTCACCCTCATAAAGTACAGTACAGTAATCAGTTCTTTTTGCTACAAATTCACCAGACTGATTTTCAAGGTATATCCATGGAATGAAGAGTACAATAGTCCTGCACAGTAGGGACTTGACTTTTGTGCACAATTAGCATATTCAGACCAGACAAATCACTACTGTACTGTTTAAATTTTTCTATCGCATTAGAAGATTACGTAAACACAAAATTAGAAAACATTATTCTAGATACTGTATATGGTGCATTATAAGCACATCTAACTACAGTACTGCATAGTGTGTCTATTCTGCAGCTGATGGTACACTCGCTGACCATAAAATCTAGCCCACCTCAGTCAAAGTCTGAGATCTGAAGCAGGTGGTGTCTGGATGACAGCTCACCCAAAGCCTCCATTGGTTCAAGATGTGTGTGACCTCTTGATGGTTTGGGTGGAAGCAGAAACCACCTGCTTCAGATCTCGGGCTTCGACTCAGGCGGGCTAGATTTTATAGTCAGTGAGTGTACATGTCCACAACTGATATAGGAATGACCTATATGTGACTGGTGGTTACATTAACCAATCAAATGCAGGACAATGGTACCGGTTGTGTAAGCCTACTATCAGCTTCAGATAAACAAACTGCAATATACCTACATGGGTCCTATAGACAGCATTACTTAAGGGTGTTTAGATATTTTAGCATACAGTACTGAACAAGACCTTCATCAATTACTGTAGCAGCATAAAATACCACTGACAGAGCTGGAAAATTTCAGGGTCATTAGGCTTATGGTAATATGGAATCTCCCTATTCCTCAAAATTGTACCACAAAACAGACTATCCCAATATATTCTTATTTTGGTCTGCTTTGTGGCACAGTTTGGAGGAATAAGTACCCATAAATAGTTTCACAGCATCTACAGTAAGCCTCTTAAATTTATGACAGCTTGGCTGAACTGTGTAAATAATTGAATGTAGAGTTTTAGTACTTGTACTCCCACTTGACTCCATTTATTTGCAATGATTAGCCAAATGTGGGCTTAGAGAACTTGTGCTAATGTTGTCTGTAAATTGGAGGCCACTAACTGTAACAACAGAACACTTTTACTGAGTGAGTCAGTTTGGGGCACACTTCTGAGAAATCAGCAGCCTCCAATACATTGACAGGAAAGCTTCCAAAAATCACAGGTACTGTATGTCAGTGGTGTTCCTCCTCCAATATATTATATTTAAACATAATTTTGCTCTTATACAGTCCTCCCAAATAAAAAAGTTATACATACCATGATACAAAAGTTTGGACATTACCACATATGCAGAACCCCCTTCTTGAAATCAAGATCAAATATCTGCTACAAGATGGCAGTCTGTATTTGGAGCATTACTGGAATGCATGTCTGGGTGATGCATACTGTACTGTACTGGTAGTGACAGGGAACGAGTACCTGTTCCTGACTATCCTAAAATATTTAAGTTCATGACTATACACTCAAAAATAAAGTACAGTAAACTTTCACTGTACACACCTTAACATGATATAGTTTCACTTATCTATGTCCTACTTATACACATCCCTCAGTATGCAGTGGGTTTCATTGAGTTATGTACCGACTATTCTGTATGTAATTATGAAATAGTATAATCCTGCCAACACTGACATATGAATCAGAGATATGGACATGGAGTCGGGCTCATCAGTCTAGAATAGGTGCAGTGGAAATGAGTTACTTGAGAGGAGCATGTGGAGTTTCTACGTGGGATGGAGAAAGTAATGAGTGTGTATGAGAGATGTGGTATGAGTGAGAAGGCAATTGGTATTGAGTGTGGAGTGGTTGAGAGAGTGAAGCATAATACACTGAGGTGACTTGGACATGTAGAGAGAATGCAAGGTGTGGAGTTTGTAAAGGTGTATGATAGTGAAGTTGTGGGACCTAGTGTGAGAGGCAGACCACCGGTCAGATGGCAGAACAGAGTGGAAGAGTATGTAAGGGAGAGAAACGTGAGGGGCTGAGCAGGGCTTGACCAAGTAAGGAGGGAGTGTTGGAACAGGGAGAACTGGAGACACTTCTGCCATGGCCACCCCCTTGGGGGGAGTTCCTGGAGGGAATGATGCGTCAGAGTTATGGATAGATAGATAGAAGTTAGGAATCAGTGTGCGTTGGTTAGAGGTGAAATGTACTTGATTCATCTTGAGTGTCTACATGTATTTGTATCTATTAAGGATCTTCATATGCTTCTGCCAGTATACATCATATAACACACTCATTTCCTCAAACTTCACACATACAAGAATTTTTCAGGATCAGCTCACTTGCCAAATTTAATTTAAAACAGTTTAATGATCTCATACTTCTCATCATAAGCAACTTTTTCTTGTTTTCAAATGTTTTTCTCTTCTTCTATTTATGATTTATGCCTACCAGCTACAACAGTCATTACTTTCACAGTACTGTTCTTACAGTCAGTCTTGCTTTCTCTGAGAGTTAAAGTCCACAGGTGATGCTGAAATTCCTAACCATGACTTGTCAGTTCACAGTTCACTCACAGATTATGAGTTACGCATCACACAATCAGCAGTGAACTAATGACATAAAAAGTCAACAGAAAAAATTCTACTATAACAAGCAGCCATAGCACATCACACTTCTCTCACAGTCCCCTGGACAGCCCCGAGTAGGGTAATATGAGACATGGATCAAACCTTTAAATTTCTAATCTTCTACAAACATTTAGTACTGTGCACAACTAATTTTGTACAGCTGCCCTGTCTTGCACCTGGAACAGTTAAGGATAAAAGTTCTGTCTCTTCTGCAAGTCTATAAGGTCTGATTAAGGAACCTGTGATGATGATAGTGAACTGGATGATACCGTACTAAAGTCTCCCAACTATACCAAGTTACCAACTTTCTTTATACACTGTATGAGCAATTTTTGGACAAAGTTTGGAGGAATGTGCAGTTTCCTTTCCTGACAATATCACAAGTCCCTTAACAAGATATCACTGACATCAAGCCCCTTCAGCACAATGACATAATTCAAACAGATTTCTGGCTAAAGTCAAATTTTTTCACTTGTCCCACAGATGATCCCAGGCCTATGGTTCAAGGCCATCGTGGATAATTCCTTCTTCAACAAAATTATTTCAGATTAAATACTTTGGATACTGATTTTATTCTAGCTACAGGGATGATCCTGATATTGTAGAATTGAAATGTAACAATACATCACAATACACTGTACATAACAGTAGGGCCATGCTGATGGCATCACTATTAGTCAGTCTCTACTGTCGCTATCAATGAAATTGCTACCTAAGGAGCAAACTTCTTATCCTATACTGTACCCCTTTTCATCCCTAAGACCTTTTGTCTTGATTACACTACCATTTTGTCCACCAACAGGAGCTGTGCCAATGGTGGAAACCATAATATTTATCACACTATCATCATAATGAGGGGTGGAAAAAAAAAGGGGGGGGGGGATCGAAGAGCACACTACGACTGTATAAAGTTGGCAAGTTGGTAGGTGCCAAAAAGTAGCTCATATATAATTAGTAAAAAATTAAACTACTTATTTCACCTGTGCAATTATCATTTTCTTTCTTAACCCTTTTGTTGTGGAATTAGATTAATTACAATTAATTGCAATAGTTTTTAAAGCGAGCATGCCCGCATTTCACAGCAAAAATGTTAACTTTTCCTGTGCCTATCCTTGACATTTTTAATTATCAGAAGATATTAACCATAATAATATCAACCCTAGTTTCATTATGACTTATAAGCAATACCCCCATCATTTAAGTTTTTCTTTCTTTCACAATGGACAATATCAATTGCCATATTTTGACAACCCACAACTTCCTAAAATATCTTACAACCTTCACTTAAAAATAGCCCAAATGTATGGAGAAAACCTCAACCTTGGCAATTCTGCTGTGACAATTGACAGTACAGTAGTTTTACATATGGCGTCAAGGTTGCAACAACTCCCCACATTTGTCTACTATGTACACTCTAGCATCTTGTGCTATTATTTGGTGGCCTACTGCTCTCCCTGCAGCATATCTCGCTTTATAATCCTTTCTTTCCAGCCACTATCTGGGAAACAGCGAAGCAAAACACATGTAACACTATTCATGTGGTCCTACTGGAGCTGAATTTAATACTGTACAGGAATTTCATGAGCACATCTAGATAAATTGATTTTGTTTTCCTCTGTTAAAAACAACTGACATTGATATATAATCCAATAAAGTGCAAAAGGAAAGAAGAAATGTGTGTATGCACTTATCTGATTTAAGGGTAAGGCTGTGGCATCAACTCGTTATAATAAATCGTAACCACACATCATTTCATGGCTTTTCTTCACAATCATGACTCATCAGACCTTGGGTTGCAACTTATGGAAAAACAGAACTTTCATAACTGTACCTGATGGAAGTAAAGAAAACTGTACATTTTCTAAGACAAATTCTTCCATTCTTATACATATAACTGTTCTTTATGACATACTTTCCACATCCACATCCTCTATTAGTGTTCACTGTTCACTATGTCACTAACAATTTCTCCTTCCACATCCATATCAGTACAATTATATTCTCTGGCACATCAGCTTATGGTACAACTAATCTTTATGATATAAATCCTTTCTCTGTGACACATATACTTCCCTGCTTCACACCAATACAAATAAGTACTGTATAATAATCTTATGAAGTATTCCAGGCTAGAGAGACAACTGGGCCACAATATCGCATTGGGTTGGTTGCCTCTTAGCCTGGAACATTTCACATTATTATAAGCTTAACCATAATTTTCCTCTACAGTACACTGAAGGCACTGACAAATTCACTACTGACTCACTACAGTCTACAGGGAATCTACACTACCACATGCTCTCACTGTGTATGTATGGTATATCACACAAAATGCTGCACACCAATAACAAACAACCTTAGAATGGTATTAACAGGTCATTCATAGTTTAAGATAGTTTTCAGGTTGATATTTCAATATAGATATATCTTGTATTGTATCCAAAGAGATAATCGAGTAATAATATTTATTTTACGATACTGCTGAGCTACTATAATATGTCAACATGAAGTCCCTAACTGTTAATAGGGAGAGAAAAAAAAAAAAAAAAAAAAAAAAAAAAAAAAATCCTAAAGTAGTTCACAAAAAAATTCTCTCAAACCTCGACAGCTATGGAGACAATTTTCACTCATCTACTTTTGTATAGTTCTAGACATTATGGGGACAGTGCAGTGTTGGTAAATTTGGAGTAACCAATTCCTTCAAACTATTCCAAGCAACACAGCCCCATTATTTTAGTTAACCTAGTCCTGTTCCCTGGCATACTATGGAGGAATCAAGGTTCTCCAATGAACCAAAAGGATACTACCCCCTTAAATCTGGCCCTCTAGCAAAACATTTTATATCATCAGACATTCGTTCAATTGGATTATCCAAGCTGTAATTTGATCATTATGAGTTAATGCTAAGTGATATGCACTTTGTCTATGGTACACACAGCTTCTGAGGGGGGTTACCATCATCAACCAACCTCCCTATTTCAGGGAGGAAAATAGCCTCTTGTGGTGGGCAAGCAACACTCTCAATAAAAATCTTGGATAAATGCATCCTTTTTCCTTGTGGATCTTTCCCAAATGGGAAAAAGGAGTCAATGAAATTACTCAATGATGGACATTGAGGAGGAAGGTGTCCTGCTGAGCAGCTGCACACTTTCATTTAAATATTTGTACACTATATCAATAACTGGTAAAACTTGGATATCTTTTCAAAGAAAATTTCAGTTTAAAATATCCATCTTCTCTCAATTACAGGGCACTTCCTACTGAGACACCCCGTTTACAATATATGCTTTCATTACACATACCATTGGTGCAGCATCTGTAAATGTGACAACCACAGCTATGATACGACAATACAAATACTGTAGTGTAACTTTACTAGGATGATGGGAAAGTGAATGAAGGAGCTTCTCTACACACAAGAAACAGCTAACTACAAAATTGCACTAAAATCATACTGAAGCAGTAGGAACATATATAGAATGCATCTATAAAAGAGTAACATTAACCCTCTTGCACGCACTTCAGTGTCACTCACCCATGCCCATTTTTCCCATGTTCAGAACAGCATAATTGAAGCAATTTTAACTTCCCTCCCACAGCAATAATTTGAAAGGTCACTTTCAGAGTTTCACACTTACTAAAAATAACATACTACCCAGCACCATAGCTTGTTATTCATTCAATCTGAGGATATATAAGTGACAATACATCTTGCATTTATCAGTCCAGCTACCCGAAAAAATCTACCTTTCTTTGATATCTCTGTATCATGTTTTTGTAGATAACATAATTTATGCTTTAAGCCTATGTACAGTCGTGGTCAATAATAATCATCCACATTGGAATGACTCATGTACAAGTTTTATAATTTCCCTCTGCTCGTTAGCTGGGAAAGTTTCCAATAAATAGGTTGAGCAGCATCTTCTAATTTACTTCAATCAGATACTCACTATACAGAGCTCGGGGCTGCTCGGTCAGACAGCTTGAGAAACTTTAACAACATCAACAAATCACTATTCAAACTAACAACATCACATGAGAACATGAAAATATTAGACAGCAACTTGTTTGAGTTACCCATATTGTGGATGATTATTATTGACCACGACTGTATACACTGTACCTATCTTTGCATCTATCTATCAAATATCTATACAGTACATCAATCAGTCTCGCTATGAAAACTCTCCATTGAAAAGAGGTGAAAAGAGGGTAATAGGTTCATATAGCCAATATGAAACACCTGAGAACTAAGCCACAAAATACTGAGTCAACAAGAAATGAAATAAGAAATTTCTGGAAATGAGCAAAGCAAAATGTGCATGTGGCCATTCTTTCCTATGAAACTTGTATACCTATTAGCATTTTCTTATTGAGATTAGAGTTCTAGAGATCTCACGAGAGACATTAATGGGTCATAAACTACACCCCAAGAGAACACCAGCAGCAATATAACATACAAGATTTTATGATAGCTTACAAAAAATCTTGATAGTACACACAAGTCCCAAGCAAGAGACACTGTTGACTTTACTCTCAAACGTAATTACGTGTACTGGGTGTTAATTCCAAATCACAAGACTGAGAGAAATGCAAGGATTATTTACCTTTTCATGGTAGGTAAGAACAGCACCATGATCAAAACTTGAAGAGGTGCTAAGGATATCATATGCTACTCCCTAATTTAACATCAGCCATCTCTAGTATAATGTGAATGGTACACTTGCATCCTGATATGCCCAATCGTGGGATTGATCACGGCAAAAAACGAAATTAAGCCAGGATTTTTACTGCCCAGGTCATTATCCCACCACAAAGGGGCCATACCCATTCCCTGTCAAATATGCACTGTTTCTGTTACTGTCCACAAAGCCCACTCACACATGGACATTTATCAGTTACTCAACATTTACACATACGAGTATGAAGCCTTTCTAACCTAACCCCAAACATACCTTCTACATTATAGTGCACTTTATGAAAGGTGGATGCACCATATTACTGATACTAATTATGAATGAAGCAGCTGTGATATTCCAATAGTCCACTTAACCCACTTTTCTTTGTATCTCCTCTTCTGGTGGCATAAAATTATGACTACAGCTGTTTGTTTCCCTTTTATAAAATATATTTCACTCATGTGCAAGAGGGTTAAAAGCTGTCTGACATAGGATGAATCTCACACTGACTGAAACATTATTTCCTACATTTCAAATCATAATGAATTACCCAACCAACATGCACAAGGCTTGCCATTTCTAGATCAATTCATAAAATAGCCACCAAACAAGTAGGAGACATTCAGGGCAATGTTTTGCTGCTGCTGCTGGCAAAACATTCACTGATGGCTCCAGCAAATGTGGTGTTATTTTACATAGTTTTTTCTATGCCTTTCAGTTTCAATATTAAGTATTCCTCCCCTTTCCAAATCTAAAGACAAGTTGATACAGTATATAATCTGAAAAATTTGTGTCATGGGACCCAATCATGACACAAGAACTTAAAGCTGAATGAGGCTTTGCTTCAATAAGGAAGTAAGGAGATAACATGTTCATGAAAAATGCAATTTAAGGTGGAAACTTTACCTTTAATGATTGGTGACATTAATACCTTAAAGAGTCTTTTTCATTCATATTTTGAATATACAGTCCTGCACTGTAAGTCCCTAAATATAGTCATCACATCAGTGTCAAAGAAAGTATTTTTACAAACAATACTTTTTCAATCTTTTTTCAAAACTGTAAATCAAATTATATTGCCAAGTACATGACAAGGCTGTGGCTTACCTGTATTCTACGTCCCATGGTCATCTCCAAGTAGAACTCTCGGTACCAGAGCTGGGACAGGTCACAGCAGAACTGCAGTGTCTCTGTTCAAAACAACAACAATCCTAGTGAATATAACACTTATACACTAATGGAAACAAGTGCTGAAATATATGGAAAAAGACTGCTGTGCATGATGAGCAATGTGCAAACACCTGGCTATGACTTAAATGAAACATCAAAGGTGTGCTGACACTACAATACATAAAATTCATAATGCCTGCAATACTTAAACTTTAATCAACCTCTGTATGTAGCATGAACCACCAATACAGCTTTTTCCTTCCCCTCTTCACCAAGATTCATAAACAGATGATCATCTAAGTTTCTTACAAAAATAAACTGGGTTCATGTCACTGTGAATTGTGGCCAACACTATGAATACTATTACTATCACTACTGTACTACTACTACTACTACTCCTTTGATTACTATCATAACCACAAATTATAATCTCTCTTTCTATGGAGTGGGGGCCTCCAAGCCCAGTACAAAAAAATAGGTAAAATGACAAACTGAGACACAGAATGTCTAGGGAAATGGACCTCCCTTGCATTCACTTGTAATGTCTTGTATAGAACTACAATTTGCTTAATCCCTGTACTACTACAACAATCAGAAACTTCATGTTCAAGTAATTTTGTCAAATATATGCTATTTATGCTAATGAATTTAAACAATACAGGCATGGTAAATGTATGTATCTAACCACTGAAATTGATGAGATAGGTCCAGAAGAAGGATGTTTTGTGGAAGTCATCAATCTGATATAGGTGCTGGCCATCAAGTTCCTTGCGCAGTGTCTTCTTGCCCCCGGACTTATCAGAGATGAGGGATTCAAGCATAGTGCGAACCATGTACAACTGGGTTGATGACGGACCTGGTGAATCAAAATATTAATACAAGGTTGTAAAATTACCATAGCGTTCTTTGCAGCTGACGTTATAAAGTTCTGGTGCTAGGAAGTACTTTTCTGTTCCTATGAACTGAAAGTGGTTTATGACTATGAAAATCAATGGCATTCTTACTAATGTAGGAGTCACAAAGAAATGTAACCAACTCAATATGTGTTTACACTGTGACCAGAGCTGACTGGGGGTCTGTGGGACAGAGACCATCTGCCACAGGAAAACAGCAACAACAACTCCAAGGGACTTTGCCCAGAGGAGCTGACTTAATTCTCTGTGAATACTAGCCATCCCCCACAGGGCTAGAATAAAGATTGTTGTAGGATCTGGTCACTTTCTAGTGGATTTGACGAGATCTGCCCACATGGATAAAAAATCAATGCAAGGTGTACTGCAACCGGAGGCTTTTTTTCTTTCTTTTTTTCCCACTGCTGCAGGAGGCCATTCTACCCCGGGAGAACATCAACAACAACAACAATAACTCCTAGGGACTAAGAGATTTGAGGAATCTAGGTATGATAATAATTACCATACTGAAATCTTCTGACAATATGACAGTATTTCCCTGCACATAGTTATTTATCCCTAATCAAGTTCTTTTTCTTCAAGATTTGTGTTTCCTTGAAAGGGTTTCTGATTTCATAATAAAAGGAATCTAATTCAAGCAGCAAATGATTTGCACATACCTCCTGGTCAATAAATATGCTCCAAATAATAATTTTATATTACTATCAAAATGAATACTTGAAAGTAAAAAAGGGCGAGATAAAAGCATCAATTGCCAGGGAACTGTGAACTGACATGAAAACATGATAAGTTTAATACAGAATTACAATACTTGGAGTAATTACACATCACTCAGTGGTTATGTATTAAGAAAAATCAAATCTAGAGTGGAGGTAAATGAATGAATCAGTGAGCAAGCACGTGAATGAATGACAGTGAATAAGCAAAATTGTGAGTGAGAATAAGAGTACCCAGTACTGTACATAAGTATGTGAGTGTGAGACAAATGAGACTGACCAACATTCCTCCTCTGGACTTTAATTTCAAAGCCATTGTCAGGGTCCTTCTTGCCCTTGAGTGCAGGATCCTCAGGCGGCTCCACACCCTTCATCCAGTCAGCACTTGTCTCTCTCACAGATACCAGGATCCTGTATACACACACACACACATACCATAGTTAAAAATTCACCATCAGGGGCTGACCTAAAGAAATTAACATTAGAGTACCATTACTTCTAATTAAGGGTCTGATCTTTAGATTCCTCAAGAACTTTTTCTATCAAATTATTTATTAATTAATGGCTACATTAGGCATGTTTATATAACTACAATATACTGAATCAGAGTTGATCACAAATCTATTTAAAACTGTACCAAAGCCAAATACTACAACAAAAGCAAACATTGAAGATTCATTCCATAAATTCAGAATCCCACATATACAGTCATGGACATAAATTTCAATACACATATGGATAACCCAAATCAATTGCTGACTAATACTTTCACGTTCTCATGTGATATTATTGTTTTGAATAGTTAGTAGCTGCTTGTAGTAAATAAGATGCTGTTTAACCTACTTATTTGAAAGATTCCCAGCTAACAAACAGAGGGAAGCTAATAAATGTTTACATGAGTCACCCCAATGTGGATAACTGTACAGTTGTAACTTTCATGTCTGCAAATGTACAACAATTTTCATATCCACCAAATTTATAAAAAATTTCAATAATGTGTACATAATTTTTGTTGTTTAAAATTAGTATGTGAATACCTATATTGGACATGATTACATACGTTCTCAACAATTCCTTCTTGTTCTTGATGGCCTTGCGGAGTGGGTCTCTGAGAGTGAGCTGCACAAAGTCCTGCAACTCCTGGTAAATGTTGCGCCTGATGGAGTCAAGGAAGACCGTCTCCATGCGGGCCATCAGCACCTGTAGCCCCTTGATCATCGCTATTACCTCAATCAGTGCAAACTTTTCCTCATCTGTGTAGTTATAACGAGTGGCCTGAAATGGTTCACCGGATTAACATTTATGATTTACAGCTACATAATAATTGATAACCGTAAATTTTAAATGTTAGTCTGTTTATCTAGAAGTGTTACATGTGTCATTACAAAGTCGTACCATTCACCGGTACCAAAACCTCAATCCCTTCCATGCAAAGAAAAAACATTGAGTTAACATACAGTACAGTAGTGAAAAGAGCACTCACCCTCTCGTATTCCTCAGCATCGACAGGGCAGTGGTTGTTGGAGTGGTGGTCAGTGGGATGGAGCAGTTTCCAAGAGTACAATTCTGTCACCACACTGGTCCACTCACTCAGAAGCTGTAGGCCACGCAGGGCAAGCTCGGATATATCCTTGTTCTCTGCGTCGGTCCTTGCTGTCTCCTTGTATGTTGTTATTACCTGCAATGATTTGAAGTGAGATATGAATATTCTGATAATGTGGAGGTATTGTAACAGATTCTTTCTTCAAGTTGTGTGCAAAAACCGATCACCAAAACAAAGGTATTTTGTTTCTTGACCAAGTGTGAGGAATCAGTAGCTTATAATCTGCTAACATGCCTCTGTCCCCTTAACTTTTTCACTTTATTAATTCTCAAAGAACTTGGGTTACATTACTCAATCAAAAACTATATATAGGAATGCCTCTTGCCAAGTTAGGTATGAACATTCAAACAAGCATTCTAATATGAAATGCTATACAGTAATTATTATAATTTCATATACTGTACTAAAACACAGATCATTCCATGTATGATTTGTCTTCTCTAGTTCAAATTTTATACCAGGTATCAATAGACAATATTGTAGAGATAAACTAGGATTTAGAATTACTTTAGGTTAGGTTGTGTTAGAATACATATGGCCAGGTCTGAGATATAAACTTGAAGACATGTGCATAACATACCCTATACCAACTCACCTCATTGCTATATCTGGCCAGTTCTGAGATATACTTGATGTGTTCGTCCCTGATGCGGGGCAGGTGGCACATGAGGTCGGCCTGGGGGCTGGTGGAGGTGGCTGAACACAGGGGCCACATCTTGTTGTCAAAGTTTTTACTCCGCTTGATGTAGTTGAAGGGAGCAATTTGCATGTCCCCAAATAATGGTACTACTTCCAGGTTCTGTTGGATAGAGAATGCTGTCTACAAATTTGTTCCATATAAAAAAAATATAATCGAAGACACTGTGGTTTGGGAAGTAGACATCAATGATCAAAGTATCCATAATAAAAGTATCCAGATATCAATTATACAAAACCCCGTCAACACCCGTGGACAACATGTCTTTACCACACTTTAGAACTATATCAAAACCAAATGAAGCAACAAAGGTATGCATTGTGCCTCAAATGGTTTTTATATAATTTCATCATTTCAAAAAGCCAGGCATGGCAAAATATTTATTTGCAATTGTACCATACCTCCTAAGATGAAAGTTACTCTAGCTTTCTGCAACTGTAGCATTCCTACGAGTAGAGTTGTTGCACATCATTTCCATAAATACCCACCAAATCACCAATTTCACACTTATGGATTACTGAGACTAGTATATGGTTTTGCCAGTGAACTAGAGGGCAAGTTACTCTTCAAAACTACGCTACAGAAAATTTTTCTTCAGTATAAGCACCTTACTGAGGTACAGATAGGAAAAAATCAGCAAACTTTGATTTGTCAATATCATCACAGGTCACTTATACTCTTAGAATTACCTTGAATATTTTGTCAATTTTATCTATTTTGATTTTTTTCTTCTGGTCCAGTTTGTTGATGTTGCAGATTTCTGAATCGATCAGGAATAGACCAAAGCCCATAACTTTGACCAACATTTGCTTCTCCTTGGGTGTGAGGTACATGTGGTTTTCAAACATGTGTACACTGATGTTCACCACGTCACCTATTGAAGAAAGATCAGTTACAGTTTAAGGTACATAAGGCTCACAAAAAAGCATGAATTAACAACAATATTGAAAAGTAACACCCACTAACTACACATTAACTACCCAACAACTACTTACATAGAAGATCTTCATACGACACTATGGCAGTCAGTTTTTCTTTAAGTGTATCTCTAATCTTGTTCTGTGTAGCCAGAAACATAGAGAGGTTTTGTGACTCCTGTAGAGACTGGGTATCACTCATCACCTTCAGAAACTGGGCAGCTCTGAAACACGAGAACACACAGTACAATGCAACTACGTAAAATTATATATGTAGGCAATAACAGCTGTATGAAAATAGTAACTATATGAACAAAGTACAGTACAATATAAAAATTTTAAATCCTGTGGGCATGTAACAGTAGGTATATGGGACAGAGCTGTGGCTCATACTGGTCCTCTTTTCTCCAGCTGTTATAGCTGATACCTATAATTTGCAATTAAGTTATAATTACAGTATATGCATTAGCCAAATATAAATACTTAAAATAATTTAGAATGCTACAGTCCATACACAACCTTCTCCAGATCTTACCTTCTGTACGTGGAGTAATCATTTTTGACACTAGACTTCATATTTTTCAGTTCATCTAAGACTGCAAACATATTGATGAACTTTCCAAGTGTTAAGAGATATGCTTCTGACACAAAGTCTTTTCGCTTCTCTTGGTGGCATAGTCGTTTCACTTGCGTGCAAAACACATCAATTGCCTTGCGCTGTCCAAACAGAAATACGGGTAAAGTAAGTGTAATGATTACAGTTTAATATAACAAATCAGTAGGCAGTTACTTGTAAAAACTGAATCCCACAATTACAGAGAAATTATTCAACACAGTCTATAGCATATCTCAAGTATTTGTAATTGTTCTCAGAATATAAAATTTAACTTATAAACTCAAAAACTTTATTCAAGCAATGTGATTGGCAAGAAAATAGGTAAAATTTACTTGAAGATGATAAATGCATAACTCAAAAAAACAAAATATTTAAGATTATTGTAATGCTGCATACAATTACATTATTTCAATCTGAAACTCCTAGATAAATGGAAGGACTACTAAATCATACCTGAAAATTCATAAATTTAGTAAGCTTCTTGACTTCATCAGAAAGCACTCTAACAGTCTTCTCATATATTTCAACCCGGTTGGGTTGCTCATTGGACTTGGGTTGAGGGATGGCACGGGAGCAGCACCGCCACGTGTACAGCATTACAGCATGTTGCTCTCCTTCCTCTAGCAGTTTGTTCTGAAGTACACAAATTAAGTGAGTTTCTCAGTTTCATTAGAAAAGTTTCATGGGAAACAAGTCATCACTCCTATACCATTCTAGATGCATCAATTAATTTGAGTACTTATACAGTTCTTGATCTTAAGGCTGAGGTCTTCCTTGTCATAAGCTAAAATGTCTAGCATTTCAAAAGTACAGTACAAAGGCCCAAATTAAATATTAAAAAATGAGCGATTTTCCTGTAAACTAAAGAGAATAATGAGATGATATAACTTTGTTACTGGATAATATTGCAATATAGTCTTATTTGTATCTGAAAAACTGAAGTTCATTATAATGAAAAGACAATTATACCAAGTGCCATACTCCAACAGTTGACCACAGTCAACTGTTATCAACAAACAAACTTTCCCATCATTATGTATATGCCTTAATACAATATAAGAAAGATGCACAGAATTTATCACTAAAGTATTTATGTTCATATCTGACAGACGATTAATATACGGTACAGCATATGACAACCTTCAAAATCTACATTAAGTATTTATAGTAACATGTTAACCACCTGCCTCCAAATAATACTATTGTTTAATCCAAATCAATGAACACAGGAGAACCCAGAGAAAGACTGACCAGCTCGGCATGTGTGGCGGCCTCTTCCATATACTTGGCCACCCCAGTGACATAAGCCATGCGGTCCTCAAAGTTGGTGTCGAAGTTGGCAGTGTAGACAACGGAGCAAGCCTGTGCCTCAATGACCGGCTGCTGGTCCGGCAGCGGCAGGTCATCCAAAACATCGACATTGCTCAGGGCGTCAGTGATTGTCACACGCTCAGTCGCCATGGTCACCCTGGAATGTTTTTATAGTTGCCACAGTTTTACTACCAGTGCTATCATTATCTAATATTCACCTTTAATCTGAATGGAAAGATAATATACTTGAGAGGGAAATAGTCATAGTCATATACCTACTAAGAAGGAGAAAGCAAGGTAGGGAAGACTAACTGAGGAGCTGAAAATTATTGACTTTGAACAAAAGGGTCAAATTTACTTAGGTTACAATATGGACAGGACCAGGTATTACTTAACTTAGTATTTCTCTTGACAATAGGGTAATGTACTCTTTTACATTATCAACTTGTGGATATAGCAAATTATTACTCACTACCCACTACACCCTGGATGAAAGCACTAACAATATTATGAGGAAGAGGTATTCTGTAATGTAATGTTATTTCGATAATATACCCTCACTTACTACCGTACCTCGTTATTAGAAATTTAGGCATTTATTGAAATTACCGTTTTGTAGCAGTGTTGCCAAGAAAAAACATACGCAATAACGGTAATTCTTTCAATATGTACCGAATTTTATGTACATTTATTGGGTCAGGTGTACTGTAATTTCAATAGTATAACCACACTCACTATTTATATATGTATTAAAATTATATGTATGCTTATTGGGTCAGGTATACTGTAATGTATTTCAATAATATAACCTCACCCACTACCTCGTATTTAGAATTTTATGTATATATGTGTGTGTGTGTGTGTGTGTGTGTATGTATGTATGTGTGTGCTTAGCTATACATCGTTTAATAACTATGTGTAAATTTAGTAAGAGTAGAAATTAATGACTACTACCGACTAACTGAAGTTATATTTATATTTAAGTAAAAAGTTTTAATTATGGGGGTCTGGGTGTTGCTTTCCTCATTATCTCCCACCTCATACCTTCCTCAAGCCTCATACACCCACCTGTTCATGTGATGTGAGATGCTAATACCTGTAAAAAGGCATTATATTGTGACATTACTCATCTTCGACCCAACCCATCAACTGTAAACAAACACTGATCAAACAACAAGTGAACTTTGCCATGCGTACCTACTATCTACCTTGACCCCTTTTTATTCTTGTAATTATGGCAAAATTGTGCATTACTTTATATTTACAGATCTCACAGTGCAATATATACCTAGTTTCCTCTTCTGGTAAACTATACAGAGTGCGTTTTAGGGGTAAAATAGTGAGTTGTGGGTCATCAGAGAGGAGAAGGGGCCTCGCAATCTGCTTGTGAAGTTGTGACATCTCGAAATCAACATTGCACACATACAAATGCACGCGTTTGTGATGTGATTAAGCTTTATCAACACCTTCAAAATTCTTAATGCTGAAGTCTCCTAACTCTTCCTTATTAGTCACCTATAACTGAGAAAAACACAATGATTCCAACCCAGGGAGTCGATTTACGGGAGATGCAAGCAGTGGATGTTAACTGTCTGCCAGAACCTCAAATACTTCGTCCGTATTTCTGTACATAATGGTACACAAAATTATATAATGCACAAATATTTTAAGAATCAGACAGATCATCCTTTTCTTCTCCCGTGACTTTAGTTTATGCAAATGTTTTACCCTACTGATGGCACAGGCTCTACATTTTTGATGCAGCCTGATATTCTACGAGTCTACAGATGAACTTTTAACTCAATTTAACTACACCACTATTACTTTAAATGAGAAGTGTGTGTGTGAACAATACCGTCTACTAAAGTTTTCATGCCAGTATCCTACCCACCTTGCCCTCCTTCCTGCCCACCACCCACGTACCCCTACTCCACTGATGAGGCTTCTTCCTGTAGTGTCCTGCCGTCACCACCACCTCCTAATCTCAACCCCCTCCCTTCCTTCCTTCCCACAGATCCTCACGCGATATATCGCTCACTCGTTCCCCTTATAAACATACATACCATAGTCCATAAACACACTCTCCTCACATTAATTAATTATATATCTTATGTGCATCCCAAACTTGTCCCTTCCTCCATTCCTTTAGCTTCTATACACCTCTCATCATTTTTCTCTTATTACATCATCGAGATGTTGCTTTTATCATATCCCACCATTCGTTTTATATCCCTCTTCGTGGATATTTAATTCCTTCCCTCCTTCCCCATACCTTCTTGATATCTACTTTTCATACTAAAAAAACCTTCACTGCTTCCATCCTGCCTCCCTCCTTCCCATACATCCCACATCCATATACACCTACCATATTCACTGCACAATATACCCTACACCAAAAGCACCTCCCTCACTCACTCCTCATACACCCATTATTTCCCTACATGCATCTCCCTCACTCATTCCTTCATGTACAGTCGTGGACATATGTTTCAATCACATATGGATAACTCAAACACATTGCTGTTTAATCTTTTCACGTTCTTTTATGATGTTTTAGTGTTTTAAATAGTGAGTAGTTGTTTGCAGTAAATTAGAAGATGATACTTAACTTATTTGTAACCACCCTACCTGTGGAACAACGAGTGTGGGCACATCATAGGCTTGAATAAGTATGTTTATATGTTAATGCTGAAATGATTAAGTACATATTATATCTAGAGATAAGGAAATAGGCGAAAAATACATGTGGAATCCTTCATGGGTATAAGGTAGGGATGAGGGCGGAAAGTTAATTATTAGGCTACAGGGGGTGGGATGCCGACTAGTTCCTATTCAACTGATAAGGTGGTTTATATTGTACTGCTGGTGTGACATTCTTCTTACCCATCTCCGCCGAGAGCTGACACAGGGGTGAGTTTATCGAAGAAGGCCTGTTGTTTCCTCCTCTCCTCACTTTCCCTGGAGAAAAAGAAATGGTGAGAGAAATGTAGGCTACGGCGAGAGAAATATAGGCTACGGCGGGTCTTATTAAGGGGATATTTACTTTTGGTACATTAGTCATTAGAGTGCCTTGATTCCTCCAAAATATGCCAGAAACAGGACCAGGTTAACCAAAATAATGATGGCCTGTTGTTTGGAATGGTTTGGAGGAAGCAGTTACAGTACTCTAAATTTACCAACACTGTATACTTCCCCTTTAATTTAAGAGGGTGGAAAGGAAACTATGGGATATTTATGAAGGATTATCAGCTGGAGGGAAGAGACATGCAAGAGAATTAAGGTCGTTTGATGGATCACGAAAGCAGTGTAGCCTATTATGCATGAGAAAGGAAAGGAGACAACAAGGGACTATTGGCTGTATATAGGTGTCTGCAAGAAGAGATACCATTCGAACAAATTGGTAGGCCTATAGCAATTAATTAAGGAGGTAATTCACTTTTGTTACATTGGAGTGCCTTGATTCCTCCAAAGTATACCGGCCAGGAAACAGAACCAGAAGAACAAAACTAATGGTGTTCTTGTTTTGTTTGGAATAGTTTGGAGGATTCAGTTGCTCTAGATTTACCAACACAAAATTTCCCCCCTTCATAAATCTCTATAGAGTCCACCAGCTGAGTCGAAGCCCGAAATCTGAAGCAGCACAGGAGTTTCTGGACGACAGCCCACCCAAACCATCACGAGGCCACCTCACATTTTGGGTGGGCTGTCGTCCAGAATCAGCCTGCTCTAGATCTCGGGCTTCGACTCAGGTGGGATATATAGAGATTGTGGCGGGCGTCTGCTGGACCATATATGTGTTTGTGTGTGTGTGTATTTGTGTTTGTGTGTATGTGTTTGTGTGTATGTGTGTGTGTGTGTGTGTGTTTGTGTGTATGTGTGTGTGTGTGTGTGTAATCATGATGCAGAGTAGTTTACATTTTCGAGCGTGTTAATATCGGCTAGTTTTGATATGTATAAATTTTGATTTGTATAAATTACGAGTACTAAAACTAACAATACAACAATTTATGAACCAAAGCAGAGGTGAGTGTCGAGAATTCAAGCCCAAAACAGTAGCCTACCGTACCCCATGCAAACAGCTTACCTAGGCGGGGGGGTTGGTTTGATCTTGGACGGGGGACGACCATCTTCCTCGTTCCACTGGATGCCTCTGAGGTCTCTGTTGTGTTTGGATTGGGACGAAGTGAGTGCCTGCAGGTCTACTGACTCTCGTTGCTTCGTCCCACCCCGTCTGATGGTTCCATAAGCCTCCACTAGGGAACGGAGATGGAGTAAGTCAGGCCCGTACTATAATATAATGGCAAATTTACCTCGATCGCCCTCTGGTTAAGTTAAGGGGAGGGTTTCTTGTTGGTGAATTCGAAGGTCTTTGATTCCTCCAAACTATGCCATGAAACAGATCCCCTATTAGTACCTTTGAGCGTGTCCGTTTCCTGGTAGAGTTATAAGGAGGAATCAGTAGCCTTCCAATTTACCAACAAGAGGATCTTTCCTTAATTAAAAAGAACCCTGTGTTGTATTAAGAAAATTGGAAATAAATGAGTCCTTCTAATATTACCACGAACCACCACCTACAGCATATAGAAGGACTTGTTTCGTGGCATAGTCAGAAGGAATCAGAAGCCTCCAATTTTAATACACGATGACAAATTAGAAGGTTACTGATTCCTCCTAATTATGCCAGGAAACAGCCAGATGCCCTCAATGGTACTAATAGGAGATCTGTTTCTTGGTATAATTTGGATCAATCAGAGAAATTCCAATTCACTAACAAAAGATCGAATATCCCCTTAAAAAAATGTTTCCTGATCTGCTCTATAGCTTTTTTCGGAGAGTTTGGGGACAGCAGCACGTACACGAGGATCAAAACGAATGAAACTTAGACCTAGAGTGGAGGATGAATTAAGGCCAAGAATCAAAGAACGAAGTAAATAAGTGTAACGTTACTGTAACAGACACTCACTCACTCACTCACTCACATGTTGGGTCGCATTCTGTTACTGCATCTGCTGAAACTCGCACAAACTCACACGAAGATAATTATAGACATTAATATATACGGAATTTCAGATGTGTGGAAGTAGATCATGTGAGATAAGCTGCATGGGAAATATACGAAGGTTTTTTTTTTTGGTTAGCGCTGTTGTCGTGTTTGTATATGAGTTTCCCTTTTGGTGGTCACTTTAAAATAAATCTTGTTTAGTTAGTGTGAAAGGAGTATCATTTTCTCTTGAGTGTTGTAGGGAAAAGTCACAAAATATTCAGTTGGAGGGAGTACTTACTTACACGAAGTCTTACTGATTAACACGCATACACACACACACACACCATCGAGGCCGTAACACACACACACACACACACTATCACACACACACACCATCGAGGCTGTAACACACACACACACACACACACCATCAAAGCCGTAACACACACACACATCATCATCATCAAAATCGGACACAATACCCTTCTGAAGACTGTTGATTTGGCTGTGACGTACAGTTGGACACATGAATGGGTGGTACAGCCCAAGTGAAAGATGGTCAATTTCTCCCAATATCAAGTTCCTTAGTGCCAAATAGGAGACATCAGGGGCAGAAGTCAGTATTGATGATAGTAATAAAAAGCAAGTACCTGATAATAGACATTGGTTACTCAAATGGGACAAGTATCTTTCACCTGGGCTTTACCACTCATTCATGTGTCCAACTGTACCTGTAGTGTGTGCCGGTGGGTGTGAGTGTGAGGTAGGGCGAGCAGTACGACCCATGGTGGCGTAGTGGCTGTGTCGTCCCGCCTCTGTCGTCATCATGAAGGGCTCCGTGTAGGCCGCCACCGAGGCCGAAGACGCACGCCGAGTTCGACTACCGGTTCTTGGAAGGCTGCCCATCTGAGACCCTGCACTGCCCATCATCTGAGACCCTGCACTGCCCATCATCTGAGACCCGCTGCCCATCATCTGAGACCCACTGCCCATCATCTGAGACCCGCTGCCCATCATAGAGCTACCCATCTGAGACCCTGCTGCACTGCCCATCAAAGAGCTGCTGCCGTGGGTGAGGCTGGATCTGCTGCTGTGACGGGAGTGCCCAAAGGAACGAACGGACTGGCGACCACTACCAATTTCGTAGTCTGGATCTGTGAGAAGAAGAACACGTGAGAAACACAATGAAAACTCAATATGGTTTTGAAAGTAGAACAGTGAAAGATTTATGGTTACATGTATGAAAGAAGGACAGTGATCGAAGCTTATTGTAATGAAAGTAAGAACAGTTAAAGCTTCTGGCTATGAAAGCAAGGAACGGTATATCAGAAAAGCCACATCTTTGCAGGGGTAATGTTTATAAAGTCGTCGTACCGGTCATCGTCATAGCTTAGTCAAGATTCATATATATGGGCCTTAGTCAAGATTCATATATATGGGCCTTAGTCAAGATTCATATATATGGGCCTTAGTCAAGATTTATATATATGGGCCTTAGTCAAGATTCATATATATGGGCCTTAGTCAAGATTCATATATATGGGCCTTAGTCAAGATTCATATATATGGGCCTTAGTCAAGATTCATATATATGGGCCTTAGTCAAGATTCATATATATGGGCCTTAGTCAAGATTCATATATATGGGCCTTGAGCTTAGTAGTCCTCATGACACATTAAAGGGACAGTACCGTATACTTTTGATACATTGGAGCACCCTGATTCCTTCAAAGTATTCCAGGAAACAGGACCAGATTAACAATAATAAAACTGGTGACCGAATGTTTGGAATGGTTTAAAGGAATCATTTGCTCCAGAATTACCAACACAGGTCCTGTTTCCAGCTGGCATACTTTGGAGGAATCAAGCCCAACAAATGTCCTATCAAAGATAAAACTCGTGTCACTGTCTTGTCCAATGATTTAATATAACCTGTGAAACATAATGAAAATCCCATCACAGTAACGTTCGTGCCCAGTATGGTTAGCCCTCTATACCATATATTTTCACCATGTAGTTTTCACGACACGAGTTTTGTCTTGATAGTACTTCCCTCTTAGCACCTAAAAGTGGACATCAGTTTTCACGACACGAGTTTTGTCTTTGCTAGTACTTCCCTCTTAGCACCTAAAAGTGGACATCAGTTTTCACGACACGAGTTTTGTCTTTGATTGTACTTCCCTCTTAGCACCTAAAAGTGGACATCCATCAACTCACCCAGATCAGGAGTTGAGCTCAGGCGACTACTGTGACGACTGTTGTTGTGACCTTTGAATGTGTTGGCTGGAGAAGGTGTACCTCGACTTGAACTACGACTCGACCCGTCCCCCTGATCGTAGTCTGGCGGAGGCGGGGGTGGGGGCGGCAGGTTGTCGTCATAATCAGCAGGTGGGGGTGGCGGTGGTGGGGGTAGGGACATCTCATAGTCGACGGCTGGTGGGGGTGGGGGTGGGGGCAGGTCGTGGTCATAGTCCTCAGGTGGGGGCGGGGGAGGGGGCGGGAGAGCATCCATGTTGACCTGACGTAAACAGAGATGAATCAGCTTATGTAAATGAAAACTAGGAAAGCTATAGTATATTTATAATGGTGTAGCAAACAAGTTACATTAAAAACAAACAAACAAACAAAAAAACAAACAAACACCATGCAGTTAACCTTGCAAAATAAAATACTTGTCATGGTATTTAATGGAATCAACTTAGGTAAATTAAAACTAAGCATGGAATCTATACATGTATGTCAACGAGGAAGCAAATTACATCGAAAACAAACAAACAAACAAACAAACAAACAAACAAAAACTAATTATCTTGTAAAATAAAATACAAGTCAGCAGGTTACTTAATTAAACATCTATAGGGGCTGAATAAGTAATAAAAACAAAGGATGAAACCATATAAACAACAAGACATTAAAATCATATATACACATACAGAGAAAAAACCCAATTTACACCATTATAATCAATTAACCTATATATACCCCTGACTGACATAATATCATCATTATACTCTCTTCCAATCTTCAAACTTACTCGACTAAACCTTCCCTTATTATCAACTCTCTTCTTTTATTTCTCCAGATGCTGCTCCTATTACACACTGGTCAATTTTATAGCTCATCTTGACATCAGTACAAGTTGATATTTTCAGTATTCACATATTGTTGTGCTCATATTAATTGACGTCAACTAGGCTACGAATATACCGTACATATAACTTCCAATATCGTTTAATAATATTCAGGTAACCAACACACACACACACACACACACAGACAGATAAACAAAAGAGTAACACACACACACACAGATAAACAAAAGAGTATCACACACACACACACACACACAGATAAACAAAATAGTAACACACACACATACACATACACACACAGATAAACAAATGAGTAACACACACACACAGATAAACAAATGAGTAACACACACACACACTGAGCACCTCCCCCCCTCCTCTACACACACACACACACACACACACACTGACCTGCTGACTCGTCCCACTGCTGATGAGATCTCTTCCTCTTCACTGATAACTTTCACCTCACCTCACCAGGCAAGGTTACGTCTCACACCAAACCTCCTGAAAATGTACATACAAAAGTCATGCTAAAATATTCTTCTGGTGGTGGTTATAGTTACCTCACATATATTTTTAAGGGGGTGCGGGAATAAGGGGACAGGTTTGGGGTGGGTAGAAAGCCTGTCCCCTATTCCTGCACCCCATTAACCCCCCACCAAGCTTGTCCCCCTACTCCCGCACCCCATTAACCCCCCCCCAAGCCTGTCCCCCTACTCCCGCACCCCCCTAACCCCCCCCAAGCCTGTCCCCTTACTCCCGCACCCCCCTAACCCCCGCAAGCCTGTCCCCCTATTCTCGCACCCCCTTAAACGGCCCATGCATGTAGTCAGACTGTGGAGGAGGCGAGGCTGGTAATACTGCATGGTGCTGGTGGTGGTGGTGGTGTGAGGTGTGACTGAGACGAATTGAAGTTGACCACAAGTCCACAACCAACATACAAGCACATACAATCAGGCATTCAAGTTACATTAGAGCAGGAGAGCTTGAGTCCCCGTGTGTGTGTGTGTGTGTGTGTGTGTGTTTTAATAGGAGAGCTTGAGCACGTGTGTGTGTGTGTTTATGGGAGAGCTTGAGCCCGTGTGTGTGTGTGTGTGTGTGTGTGTGTGTTTATGGGAGAGCTTGAGACCGTGTGTGTGTGTGTGTGTGTGTGTGTGTGTGTGTGTGTGTGTGTGTGTGTGTATGCGAATGGTAGAGTTGTTATCGTCTGTGACTGAACAACTGCATGAGAGTATATATGTATGTAAACACACCATTCCATAGCAGACGGAATCAACAACACTACCCTGCAGCTTCCACTATCACCACCACCACCACCACCACCACCATCATAACCAAAACCACTACTACCACCACCAAACTTCCACTATCACCACCACTACCACAATTACCACGACTATTATACAACACAACACAACATCATTATACCAACATGAAATAACACAACACCACTACCACCAACAACACCCCTACACAACACAACACCATTACTGTACCATCACCACACCACCACCACCACCACCAACACAACCAATACCCTTACCACTAACACCACCCTTACAATACACAACACAACACAACACCACTACTGTACCATCACCGCAACACAACCCCACCACCACCAACACAACCAATACCACTACCACTAAGACCATCATGTGCACCCTTAGACAACACAACACAACACCACTACTGTACCATCACCACAACACAACACAGCCCCACCACCACCAACACCACCCATACACAACACAACACATCACCACTACTGTACCATCACCACAACACAACCCCACCACCACAAACACCACCCATACACAACACAACACAACACCACTACTGTACCATCACCACAACACAGCCCCACCACCACCAACACCACCCATACACAACACAACACAACAACAACACAACACTATACTAACAAACCTCAACACAACACTCCTTCTAGCGCTACACCGTGTTTGTTATGGAAACATTTCCTTGATTACTGCCTGACTCAAAACTTTTACGTCATACAACTTCAGTTCAGCCACGATCACAAGTTCTCTGACATCAATTAGTGTACAGTTACCAGCCATAATAAATATCCAGGTCTGGTTCCAATAGGCTGATGAAGTATAAACATCCGAATAAATTTTTTTGAGACTTAAGAATGGAATAGTTTCTTTCATGTCCACATTCTTCCTCCAACCTCTGCTGTTGTAATATTTGTTGTAGCTTTACTATACATACATGGGTGTATTTACGTGCACACACACACACACACAAGTAAATAACATAAACACACACACACACACACACAGGGTAAAGATAATCACACGTCGAAACAAACAGATTCCCGGTACTCACCCAAGTATATAAAACACACACATACAAGTATATCCCAACACACAAAAGTAAATAAAACACACGCACACGTAAATAAAACACACACGCACGCACACACACATACAAGTAAATAACACACACACACACGCACGCACACAAGTAAATAACACAAACACACACACACACACGTAAATAACATAAACACACACACACACGTAAATAACATAAACACACACACACACGTAAATAACATAAACACACACACACACACCCTGCATATTATAAGTATAGCCTTCAGTTGACTCAGCAGGTCGGATGATACACGTGGGTGGCTGGATGGAAAGGATATGACGACATTAAAAGGTTATACAGTGAGCACCAATAGTCGTGTCGTAGAATGTGCATGATGAAAACATAAGGTGTGTGATGAACTAATAAAAAGGGGATAGTACACTTTTGGTATATTAATTAATTGCACCGGATTCTCCAATGTTGTCCATTTATTCTATAGTACTAATATTATCCAATCTTGCGATGTTTGATGGAAATTCGACCATAGTAACCTATTTTTTAAGCTGTTAATTAATGAAGAACTGTAATAAATTGTTCCCAAAATATTCGTATTATCGAGGGAACAATTGGCACAGTCACAATCAACTGAGCTGTCATTTATAAACACAATACTCAATTCCGTCCTTGAGGGAATTAATTACCAGTGTTTTCAGCGAATTGGAGGTTTAAAGGGGTGCGGGGAATAGGGTGACAGGCTTGGGGGAGTTTTGGGGGGTGCGGGAATAGGGGGACAGGCTTGGGGGGTGCGGGAGTAGGGGGACAGGCTTGGGGGTTTTTTGGGGGGTGCGGGAATAGGGGGACAGGCTTGGGGGGGGGTGCGGGAATAGGGGGACAGGCTTGGGGGGGTTTTGGGGGGTGCGGGAATAGGGGGACAGGCTTGGGGGGTGCGGGAGTAGCGGGACAGGCTTGGGGGTTTTTTGGAGGGTGCGGGAATAGGGGGACAGGCTTGGGGGGGGGTGCGGGAATAGGGGGACAGGCTTGGGGGGGTTTTGGGGGGTGCGGGAATAGGGGGACAGGCTTGGGGTGGGTAGTAGGGGACAGACTTGGGGGGGGGGGGGTTTGGGGGGTGCGGGAATAGGGGGACAGGCTTGGGGGTGGGTGGGTAGAAAGCCTGCAAGTCCCCTATTCCCGCAACCCCTAAACACCCCCCCCCCAACCAAGCCTGTCCACCTACTCCCGCACCACCCTAAACACCCCCCCCCCACACCCAAGCCTGTCCCCCTATTCCCGCACCCCCTTAATTAATGGGAGATACCCTTGTTGGTAAATTAGAAGGCTACTGATACCTCCTAACTATACCAGACAACAGAGTAAACAAATAGACACCCTCAATCAATGGTACTAATATTTTTTTTATTTTTTTATAGTGGATCTTTTTCCTCACCAATAATAAAAGAATCTCCCCTTTGATTAATGGAGGAGTGGCTGGGTGGAAAAAGTGTCACATTATTTACTGGCCTTCTAGCTCCTTTGTTTTTTGTATGTATGTCTTTACAACCATAAACTTTTCATTCATTCATTCATTCATTCATTCATTATTCACAACACCCAGGAAATATTTGTCTCTTTGCATGCACAATAGTTCACTCATGGCAAGCACATACATTAATTACTTACTCCCCCTAAACAAATAAATACATAGATAAATAAATGAATAAAGTAGAGCAATTCAGGAGGATCGAGATGGAATGGGGAGAAGAGAATAAAAAGACAGATGAAAAAAATGATGGGATTTAAGTTTCTTTCAGTGTTTCAGAAAGTAATAACGCACCAAAAAGTAAAAATGGGCCACTGTTTTTAAATTCGTTCTTTCTAGGGATTGTGCAGCTTCTGTGTATCAAAATGAGAATCACTAGCTATTAATTCTGGTGGTAGGGTAATGTACAGTTGCGGCACATAATCCTTGACCAGACTTCTCCTAACACCCTGATCAAGGACTATGTGCCGCGACTGTACCACTAATTTAAGGGGGTGCGGGAGTAGGGGGATAGGCTTAGGGGGGTGCGGGAGTAGGGGGACAGGTTTAGAGGGGGGGGTTAGGGGGTTGCGGGAGTAGGGGGACAGGCTTAGAGGGGGTGCGGGAGTAGGGGGACAGGCTTAGAGGGGGGGGTTAGGGAGGTGCGAGAATAGAGGACATGCAGGCTTTCTACCCCCCCCCCCCCAAGCCTGTCCCCCTATTCTCGCACCCCCCCCAAGCCTGTCCCCCTATTCCCACACCCCCCAATCCCCTCCCAAGCCTGTCCCCCTATTCCCGCACCCCCCAATCCCCTCCCCCTATTCCCGCACCCCCCAGTCCCCCCCCCAAGCCTGTGCCCCTATTCCCGCACCCCCTTAATTAAGACAACACCCTCAACACAAGATACGGTAACATTGAATAACAACACCCCCGTATCATCACTATAAATAGACACTAAAAACTTTCTGCTACTACTACTGCTGCTGGTGGTGGTGGTCGTAGTGGTGGTGGTGGTGGTGATGGTGGTGGTATGTGGATCAGTCAGTGTGAGAGCATTATATCATTGCTGAGTACTGCATATCTCATCAGGGGTTCATTATTACACTCACCACATCACGTATGACACTGAACTGTGACTGAAGCTATATAGGAGGGAAAAAGGGAAGGTTGCATGGTTTATCACTTGGGTTTTAACATTTATCGACTTCGCAATGGTCATTAATTAAGGGGAGATTTTCTTTTTGGTGAATAGGATGCATGGTCTCTGATTCCTCCAAACTATGCCAGGAAACAGCTAGACGCCCTCAGTGGTACGGTACTAATTGGTGATTTGTGTTTCGTGGCATAGATAGGAGGAAATAGTAGCCTTCCAATATGCAATCCAACAAGAGTACCAAGGAAGAATACCTCTCCTGAATTAAGGCGATGTAAATGTAAAGTGATAGAGTGTGTGAACGGAGGTGAATGTGGAGGAGTGTAAAGTCACGAGCACTAATAAGTATCCAGGTGTGCTTCGAATACCTACCTAGAGACAGTAAATAAATGCACAATTAGATCTCTATTGAAATTAGTTCGTAGGTGAATAGTCACGAGCACTAATAAGTATCCAGGTGTGCTTCGAATACCTACCTGGAGACAGTAAATAAATGCACAATTAGATCTCTATTGAAATTAGTTCGTTGGTGAATTGGCCTGTTCAAATTTTCAACCAAAGCTGTAAACTTATTAGTGCTGGTGACTGTACGTGCGAGTTGTGTGTTGTGAGGAGTGAAGAGGGAAGGGCTCGGCACTCTGAACTATAGAAAACTGATTACAATAACTATATTTACGAGACACTTAATATCATTGTAGTGCCGTTCATTGCATCACATTGAATGATCGACATTATAAATCGTGTTGAAACATAAACGGGAAAGAGTCTGAGAATGTTGAATATTACGCTAAAATGCTTAGGATAGAGTCACACTATAGTGAACTTAGCTTCTATTCGATGCAACGTACACACAATACTCACTCAGTGGTTGCCAGTCACTCGTTGACAAGTTATATAAGATGATTTCAGCTCATCCCCATGTAAATAGTGGTGAAGAGGGAGGTAAGGTGTAACTCACGAGCATATATTTACCGGTATTCATAAGCATCCATCCTTTATGGGCGTATCCTACATAATCGTGGGTTGTGAAGGAAACGATGAAAGGGAAGGTAGTTATAGTTTTGATTACGAAAAGTGGCCGCTGGGTGTAAACATTAAATCAGTTGACAGAAGCATGTAATAACTCAAGCAAGGAATGTCGGTGAAATGCTACTGTTGACTGACTATTATACACACTAATTCTCGTCACCATAATTATGTATAACTGAGTAAACACTGACCACAACACTGTAAGCACTTGGCAGGTATGGATGGCATCACTCACTTCACTTGCTGGCTGGCACTACAACACTGTCTAACACCACTACCACCACCACTCGTTATCTTATCTCAACATGATGGATGCGTTTCCTCTCTTATCACACGTCTTATTCTGCATGTTCCACTGTTGTAACTATTGATTACACCACGAGTATATCACAGGAGAGTAAATATTTTTCTTACAGCAAGAGAGACGTGAGCTGTGGTTGAGTCAGTCAGGGGTTTATTTGTTATGAATAGGTGGTCCGACAACTGTTGCGGGTACTTACATCCGGTGTGACAGGGATAAGGTCGCTACACTCTACTTCATTTTAATTTTTTTCATTGCATACTGTAGCCATTAAACAACAATTGCTACTTTTCCCTGACAATCATTAGACACAGTACTGATTTGTGAAAGCTACTCTAAATATTAACCCATAAAAAAAAAGCTTTAGTTTTATATATAAGCTTAGGAATAGGACCAACGCTAGACGATTCTGACGGGGAAAATACATTACATCGACCTAAGCCATAATTATAAACCACGTAGCCCAATGAAATTACACCACGAGGTTCTTGTGATGAATCTCGAACCCAGGCCAGTTGCTTTGGGACACTAACCCTACTACCTACCACAGCACCAACCAACACTATAACCCTACCACCTACCACAACACCAACACTATAACCCTACCACCTAACACAGCACCAACCAAGAGCTCATGAATAAAACACTAGTCCAACAAGTCAGTTAAATAGCGATGGAAATGCTAGTCTAGAATAATGGTGGATGATTATTATTATCTGATGTAGAGTGAGAACAGGAGAGGTAGAGGAAACAATTACAAGAAAATATGGATTAACATGTGGATAAAACAAGAGATAAAGAAAGGGACCCTTGGTAGTTGAATAAAGAATAAAATTCAGGAGAATAATAAGGTATGTAAACACTAGCTATGATTTAGATGAGAGTTGGACAGGCGGCTTTACAGAAATGAGGAGGCAAATGGCTGTACCAAATTGAGGATGAAAGAAAACTGCTCTAGGCCTAAAATACCCTGTAGGATGAGAGAAAGGTGAGAGAGGTGGAACAACCAGTATGAAGACAGGAGGAAAGGAGGCACCACTGAAGAGTTGAAATGGTGTGGCTGTGGCTGAAGGGGAGCCAAAACCCTTATAAGTATTATCCAAACCACAGCAGGCAAATACTACTACACTGGTGCCCCAAATTTAACTTGAATAACAGGAGGCAATACTTACAGCCACTACCCATCTCAAAGAGTTTGACTCGGTACACTGAGTAAGTCTCTGGACTTGCCCGAGTAGGTGCCAGAGTAATACAAACGCCGAGACCTTCATTTATCTTGGTAAAATACTGGAAAACAGTAGTGGATCTGAAAAGGTCATTCAACTACTCCATCTGGTGTATGTTGTGACTCAAATGCCAAGAATATTGTACTTTACAATGTTTGGCATGTGTAGGAGGGCAAAGATCAGTGCTACACACTAGTCATGGAGTACTCCCGGTCTTACTCTTTGGTAAGACTATACAGCAACTTGATAACCTAACCCAACTCTTTGGATACATTTCAAGTGATAATGGAATATACCCAGATAAAGTTTACCAATTCTTGAATAATAAAGATTAAAGGCCACCAATGAGTGGCAGTCAATAGGACAGTGTGAAGCACACAGTAGACTGTATGAAACAAACTCTCTGAAAGAGTATTAGTGTCCCGAGCAGGACTCGAACGCTGGATTACAGAAACTGCAGCCGTGCACTCTACCACTGTGCTAGCTTCTTGAGGTAAACTCCATGTCATGATTTTTTTTTTGTGGCAAGAAACAGATTTGATGCCTGCTGCCATATTGTACAGGGTACTTAATCTCAGGGTTGCATGCCACAAACCTGACATGAAATACTAAAGGTATTCTTGGCCACAGACCCACAGGGACAACTTTGTCTAATTATCAAAGTATTAATCTCTATTAAAACAATCAATCGATTCTAATATTACCACTGAAAAATAAAGAAAATATATGATGGATCAATATGCAGTATGAAATGCCAGCATGTTTAAGTGAAAGCTAATCAATTGTATGGAATCTCAGGTTTTGGCTCAGTCAACTCTCTGGCCCCTTATGTAATACAGTACTGTGTTTTGGGGATGCATTCACTTGGCACTACTTTTTCTACACTGTATTCTATGTGTACTGTATAGTGTTCACTTGGATCAATCAATAGGATATATTTAGATGCTTAAACCTGGAATTACCTTGCCTGGTCACATATAAAGTACACTCCACGTTAGTTGTGATGCACTCAACCCTTACTTCTGGCTTTAGGAAGTAAAAAACCAGGACTTTTTTACTGAACTTCCCCTTCTTTCCTTATCTCCTAGCTATTGTTTAGTGGTGCAAGTTGGTGGCAAGGTGTCCAGCCACATGTTGCAGTATTATGTACAGTGAAACTATTTTGCATTAGGGTATTGCTGGCCACAAGAATTCATCTACACACTATCCGTTTCAAGATTACAAAACATCTACACAATGTTGGACTATATGTTACTAAAACTAAATATTTCTGTACAGTACTAGTAATTTTCCTGGATGCTTTTATCTTATAAGTGAAACAAAGAACCCATGTGATATATAACCTTTAATGTGAAACTGCTCCCAGTATAATCAATAGTCAAGCATTACAATTATCAATAACATAAAGATTTTAAACTTTATTACTTTTATTTTTCTGTTGTTGTTGTTCACTGGGTAGTGGAGGGCCTGGAAAAATACAAAATAAGTTACAACACCACTCAATATATAAATCAATTTCTACTGAAAACTGCTATTTATTACCAACACAATACATATGCTGAAATAATTCTAATACATGCATATTAAGAAGCTCAGAACATCACTGTGAAATTGCTAATCACTAAATATGAAAAAGAGAATAATCTTGTTAATTCTTGGGACCACCTCAATAAGGGATGGCTACAGCAGAAGAGTCACCAACCCTACGGACACAGTTACTGGGTGGTAACTGTCTCACAAAAGAGGCAGTCTTAAAATTCCATTACGTATACTTGATACTGTTAAAAAAAAACCCACCCACACAGCATTAACATTTCATTGAGGAAGCTTATATTTCACTCCTGCTTTGGACAAAAAGGATATTTTGTGCTGTGAGCATATTTCTGGCCTTTCTACCCTTTATGGTATTATGAACTAAATTTCAACATGATACAATCCATCTCTTACAAAGGAGGACTATCACCATGAAACCCATCCACATGTTAGTTTGACACACAAGCATTGAAGTACAGCCCCTAGCAGTTCTGCCTTTTCACTTAGTGATTGAAATATTTTGCAGTTATTAAGCAACAATCAGAAGAATTCATATCAACACAGAAACAGAGTGTTCAGCAGTCAATCCTCATTATCTACTTTTTAATTATAAGGAATGTTAATTTAGAACTACAGGGAAGCCCACCATCAAAGTAGACATTTTTGTTTTTTACTTCCACAAGATATGCTCAGGGCCTAGATATATGAACAGAGAAGGGAATAGTAAGCCTTGAAAAGCAAGGAAAGGTACAGTAGTTCAAAAGCTGAAAGAGACAGACTTGTGACATGAGGTGTCGAAAATGTGTTTCTTTTGCAAAAGTCATGGGAAGTGAAGTCCCACATGCAAAATAGTGTGCATCTAAGGTGAGAATTCTAATAAACTTCATGCAGGGAAAAACCGAGTGATTGAGTGTATTAGTCAACCTTTCTACTACCATAGTCATGTTAAAATATACTTATGCATCTCAAATAAGACCTCAGTACCCTTATGCAAAGAAGTGGAGAGAACCAGGTTTAAGAATGAAAGAAAGAAAAAAAAAAAAAAAAAAAAAAATAGAGACAAATAGAGAGAATGTCCAGTGAAATGGGTCCTTTCCAGCCCACAGACTTCTTGCTTCTCACTACAAGTACACATGTTCACAACTAAGTTCCTGTATTAACCCTTGGTGAAATCCCCCCTGCTCACCACTCACTATCTATCTCTCTTCAAACCAAAGCACATTTAAAAGCCCAATTAATAAAGAAAACAAACCATATTGAAAACCTTTATCAATTTATCTATCGAGGCTCTGACGCTTTGTTCCCTCCGAGAGCTTTCCCCTCAGGGAGTGACCACATTGGAAGAGCCTCCAGTCCTACTTGCTTCCAGCACTTGTTCCTCACTCAGCCAAGATATCTCCACTAAAGAACTCTTCCACTCTGTTCACCCATCTGACTAGAGGTCTGTCTCATGCTAGACTTACCAATTTCACTTCCATACACCTCTGTAGATTCACCATCTAGCACACTCTCCATTTGTTCAAACCAACACACACACCCCACATTCAACACCAACCCCCTTTACACTGAAGCCACACGCATTCTCATTACTTTCCTCATCCCATCTTGCCAAGCTACATACTCCTCTCAAGTAAATCTATTCCACAACAGTGTGAAAATAATAAAGTTCAATATTAGCAGCACACAGAAATGCTGAGAGTAGCAGAAATATAGAAGAAAGTCTTGATAATAGAGAGGAGAAAGGGATAAATCAATACTACAACACTCACTTGGCCCATTCCACACTGAGAATGAGATGGTCGTATCCATAACCATTTAGAGTTTGGATGGCCTTGTTTGCATCCTCTCGCCTCTGTAAACATATAAAACTGTTAATCTAACACTCTTGGGTTCTAGAAATGTACATGTGTATTCTATCATAGTTATGGTAGTGCTTCAATGAAACACTCCCCCTTGTGACTCATATTAGCAGAATTGTAATAAATATGCACACTGTTTGATTATCTCCACCACTAGAAATCCTTCAGATCTTTGAAAGTTCAGGCACCTTTGAGTTGTAGGGCTATGTAAAAATTTAAAGAACTCTATAATATATAAAGTTGTCAGCTGACCTTGAAGTTGATGAAGGCAAATCCCTTGGACTGTCCAGTGTTCTTGTCCTTGGCCAAGAAAATGCGACTGATGTCACCGAAGGGTCGGAACAAGTCCTGTAGATCCTGCTCACGAGTGTTCTCAGACAGGTTAGTCACACGTACAGTAGCAGTCTCATCTGTAATAAACACCACTATTGGTTACAACATACCGTATATAATTTTGTTTACACAGAAAAACTTCAAATACCGTACATAACTCTGGTGTTCAAAAGCACTACAAAAGCTAAAGCAAAACTATTTCTACTAATAACTGCATTTATTCAGTTGTGACAAAGATAATGATCAAAAACCCTTTTTAGAAATTTCTGAAAGATTATATCGCATCAAGTTCACTGACTACAATGTAGCAAGGAGTCTATAAGTTACAAAACAGCTTCAGATTCAACAACACCCTTACTCACAATAACTCAGTAACAACTTTTCCACACTTAAAAGACAACTCTTCTCTTCAAAACTTCTTTGGAAGAAACACATATAACTTGCTATTCTATTACAAACTGTCCAGTACATATGGGTACCATTAGTTACAGTAATACCATGACACACTTACCACGGCCACGGGCGGACATCATGGACTCTCCCTTCTTGGACCCTCCGTCCCTCATGGAAGGTGGCACATACTTGCCCTGTGTCACCCCACCTATCTTGTTGGCCTTGTCTGCTGGTGGGGCACCAGGTTGTGCTTGATCATCATCCACCTTCTCTTCTCCCTGTGTTAATTTAGTGACAAAACTAAGCATCGTCCTAAATGAGGACACACTAAAAATATTGAAAACCAGTGAAGTTTAATATATAGTACTGTACAGTATTCAAAATTAAAAACTTTCTTCCTCCTGCAAGATGATATTCACAGAGAAATCATATTTTCATCTTCACAATGAATTAAAAAAAAAAAGTTATATCTCACCTCTATGGTGAAAATATAATATGCATGAGAGCTATGCACTTTTCCCTGAGGATTTAATAAGATATATGAAAACCACATCCTACACTTTTTTCATGCAAGATGAACAGCCGTGGTTAACTCAAAAAATTTCTGACTAATGTTTTTATATGATGTTTCTGTTTTGATTAGTGAGTAAATTGAATCTGATTGAAGTACATTGGATGTTGCTCAACTTATTTATTGTAAGGTTCCTCAGCCAACGATGAGGGAAACTATAAAACTTTTACACGAGTCACTCCAATGTGGATGAATATTATTGACCACGACTGTACATCTTCCATCTTCTAACTCTGAAACATTTATCCTCCACATTTCCTTCTCCCCTCTCTGGTGAATTATATAAACACATATAAAAAATTAATAAAAATTTGCCTCTGCCTTCTCTTGTTCTTCATACGACACACACAAGACAAAAGAAAACATAGGGCTGGGGAGGCTGTACAAATATAAAAACAGAGTGTGTACTGCATGAAGAAAACAACGTGGATTTACCAGGAGTGAGGTGCGGAGAGGCTCCAGCTTGTCCTTGTATGGACACTGCTTGGTCCAATGGTCTTCCTTACACAGACGGCACTTGACCTGTCCTTTCTGGGCATTGATCAGCTTCTCCTTCAGCTCTTCTTGTTCATTCATCTCCTCCTCCTTGTTGCTCAGGAACTGCAAGTGAAATCTTAGATTCTTTTACCAAAGCTTACTGTACATTGCGGCCAATAAGTCAACCTGGCATATACTGTAGGTTTACCTCTTTTTAAAGAAATGCATTATGCTACAAGTACTCACATATCTACAGTATTATTTAAGTCAATCCCATGCCACCAATAAAAAGGCATGAAGGTGATAGACCAAATCAAACTCATAAACATACACAAATAATAAAAAGAACCTATTCTTCATACACCATTAACCACTGACAACCTTATTGCATAGAAAAAACTGCATCCCAAGTCATGCATGAGTCATCAGACATGTAAATCAACAATGACAAAGTAGGAAAGACCCCACCAGTCACACTGCTACTGAAGAGATAGCACTCACAACAGTGCCCTACTCCCTGTCCCTGCAAAATGGCAATTAATCCAACCAAATCAAGCTCACATACATATACAAACAATAAAAAATAATTGTTTTTTACACTCCAGTAACTACTAAAATAATTTAGATGTGTATGCATAAGAATGATCAGGAAAGCTGTAGTTCATCCTCGATTTTTGAGGGTCATATTTTATATCTATTATAAAAGTTGATCCTATCAAGTCTGGCCATAAAAAAAATATGCTTAGATGTTTGACTTATATACAGGTATATATCTGATGATGTAATAGCCAAGATCAGGGCATATCAACCTTAGAAGTTAAGAATATAAACAGTATGCAGTAAATGAGATATGAAAAGATGTACACTGACATGCATAAAGACATCCTCAGCTGTGATAGTTGTGGCAGGATTCGGGCCAGGTTTGTCACTTTTACTAAGGCCATATTTCCGCCAGGTCTTGCGCACTGCGATGGTTCGGCCCACACGGTGTTTCTCAATCTTGTAGTGGCTTGTGATCTGTAAGAAAGCAATAGCAGGATATACCACATGCACCCAAATATACCTCATATAGTGGTACAATACTGCTATAGCACTTTGTATGTAGTATTAAAATTTACACTAGTAAGAAAGTATTTATGGTTTCTGTGGTGGTGTTGGCAATTTCAAGGCCACCAATTTCTCAAAACTGTCCCATAAAATACGTTTCTAGGTCATACTGAGGCGATGTGCTTTCTCTCATAGCTTAATATATTTGAGGGCCTTCATCCCTCTAAAGTAGACCAGGAAACAGGACTAGATTAATAAAGATAATGGTGGCCTGTTGCTTGGAATACTTTGGAGGGATCAACTGCTCCAGATTTACTAACACTGTACAATCCCCTAAGTTTGGAAGAATCAGTAATTGCATAACCCCCCTCCCCCCTTCCCTAATTAAAGTACTATACTGAAATACATTTTTGCCAAGTTAACACAACCATAACAAAGACCACAAAAACAAGCAACTTTTTCAACATATCAGCTCTGCACAAGTGTGGTTGTTAGAGATAGTATAGAAGAAACTTTTCATGTCATTTATATTCACCAAATATTGAACTTAAAAGAAACATTAGATGGGAATTTGACTAAATATGAATCTTTGCAAATGCCAAGTAGAGTCTATGGACAAACTAATCATTTGTGCACCCTCTTTCTTATTCATATCAAGTCAATTATATCCATTCATGACCTTGATTTCATACCTGAATCCACCAAAATTTAATCATTTCTCAGTTTCATTATGGCTAACCATCCTGTAAAGTTTGATCAAAATCTGTCCGTAATTTTCTTATTGCAAACTAGCCAACCAACCAACGAAGTGTAAAACGGTGAAAGTGTGCTAACTGAGCAAAGTGTCTAACATATACTACATGCTTTCAACCAGCGCATATTGCACCTACCAATTTAACACTTTGTGATCCCATCTATTGACCATATTCTCGCAAAAGTACAAGTGTACACTGTACAAATACATACGGTACTATATAGTCATTCATTAATTAATATTGGTATGGATTGAGATCTTCTTCCCCCATGAAAAGTGCCCTTATGGTATGGGTATCTTACCTTTACTTTCTTGCCGTCATCATTTAAGAGGTATTCTATGATGGTCTTGGAGTTTCCATCGTTCTTTTCAACTGTGGCCGGAAGATGTCCTCCTGTAACATAACAAATACTCAGTACATAGTCATCTGCCATCTATGTACAGTAAGCCTAATAAAATTTTAGATCATCAATACCTGCTTAACCTAAATTATTACCAGTCTTCTTATGGCTTCATTACCATATGCCCTTACAAGATTTAGTATAATAGCCTAGACAAGCTCAATACACAACCTGACTAACGTAGACAAAATGTGGAAATATGAATTACAGTATTGGTACTTATAGAGTATATTAATATAACTACAGTGACTAATGGTATCTCATACTGTACTATACGTACATGTTTAGAGCAAGAACCTGAACAAGCTAAGCTTATACAAACTTACTTAACATTCATGCAAACTATAGACTAAACCTGGCTATTCATAATTTATGAGAAAGACCATATTTTTCATGCTTACCCTCGACTTCTTCAACTTCATCAGCCCAGCTGGACTTCACTCTGTAAAAGAATGACCATAAGAAACTAGAACAAAAATGCCACTCTAAAATTAAATAACTGTGATATGCATGGTTATCCATACTATACAGTACATATAATACATCTCCTGTACTCAAAATTACGTGAAATGATTTAATCCCCAGGTATGGCTATCCAGACAATATATATATTGCATCTCTTGTACTTAAAATTATGTGTCTCGTAATCAGTTATGGGTATTATTACAGAAGTACTGTGTTCTTGGCTAGGGCCGCATAGTGTTACCACATCTGGCTAGGTCTCGGGAATTTGCCCCGGTCACTTTATGATAGTTTACAACGGTTATATCCCGGTAGTTTGTCCAGATTAGGTCCCGGTAGTTTGTCCAGGTTAGGTCCTGGTAGTTTGCCCAGGTTAGGTCCCAGTAGTCTGCTGTGGTCTAGGTCAGGTTAGGTCAGACTAATTTCCAAATTATGTTTGTAAAACGGGACATCTCCGAGAGAAACACCATAGATGAAAAGTGTGTTAGAACGGTCCAAAATAGTGGGTAATGATACTAAAATATACAATATAGTGAACTCAGCACTTCTATAAATATACCCAGTTAATTACGTGAAATGAGGCAATAATAACAAGTATACAATGAACACCCGACCCCCAAAGCATGCATAACTGTCCAGACTATTTATTACATCTCGTGTACTCAAAATAACGTCTCCTGTACTCAAAATATGGCTCATGTACTAAAAAATTCGTGAAATAAGGCAATAATAATAATAAATATACAATGAACACCCCACCCAGAAAGCATGTATGGCTGTCCAGACTGTACATTATTATCTCCTTATTTCACCTCAGTTATTGACCTTATCTACCCTATTTAAGCTTCAATAAAGGTCAGGGTGTGTGTGTAATAATTTAATAATGGTCTTACTCGTCAGTGGCTCCTGCAGAAGGCATGGTTGTGGATTAATATTAGTACAGGGTGTATGAGGTGACCCAGTGTTTTCATTCACTGCTACACGGACACAGTATTGCCAGGTCTGATGCACAAAATTTCCCCAACTTCAAAAACAGAATTTCCCTTTTTTGTCTCAATAATTCCCTGTTTACTCTTCTCTTGAACATTGACTGCTGGTCTTTCTTTTTGGTATTTTGTCTGGTAGAAATTTCCCTGTTTACTCTTGAACCATTTTTATATAATTTTCCTGTGTCTACTACAAAATTTCCCAAAACAGATAAATTTTTCTGCACCTGGCAACACTGCTGCTGTACTTGCTCTTGCTCTTGCTGTTACAGGTACCCCGGGTGTTTATTCCAGGGTTGGCCTTTGTATCGGCAGTAAGAACCGGGCCAGTGTTGCCAGATCTGTGTGTCCATGGGTCTCTAACTTTACCTTTAGAATTTCCCATTTTACTTCAATAATTCCCTGTTTTACTCTTGAACATTGACATTTTTTTTATATATTTGGTCTGGTAGAAAATTCTCTGTTTACTCTTGAAGAATTTGTACATACTTTCCAAGTGCAGATTTCAACATTTTCTAAAACAGAGAAATTCCCCTGTATTTGGCAACAGTGTTACCCCATCAAAAATTCCCAAGAAATCCCAATATTCCTTTAACTCTGCTGCTGTCAATTCATATCCAATATATTAATCAAATGATTTTATTATAACTATTATTTGAACCTAATATATAAAAAATATGTTATAATATAGAAAATATGTAGAGGGATGTACATGTATCATAATTATATCCTTTTTGGTATATTGGAGTGCCATGATTCCTCCAAAAAAGTAAGCAAAAATAGTAGTAGTGTTCTGTTGCTTGGAATAGTTTGGGGGATTCGGTTGCTTCAGATTTACCAATACAAAATTCCCCCTTAAGCAGCAGCAGTCATCCCAAAAAGTGGTGATGCCAGAGAAGGCGAGAACAGTAATTGGAATAACAAAAGGAGAAGCTGCTGCAAAACATACTGAGATTAGGCTGTCATCTGAGGGACCAAAAGAAACAGAGACATGCCATTTGTAGGGATATATTAGAACAGAAAAATATCAGGCTGATTCAGGCATCTGTTCAGTGTGTGTGTGACTGTGTGTGTGTGTGTGAGACTGTATGTATGTGTGTGTGTGTGTGTGTGTGTGTGTATTTGACTGTGTGTGTATGTGTGACTGTGTGTGTGTGTGGGTCTGGAACACATGTTAAATAAGTTGTTTCATATTATTACGAGTAGCGAAGTTGTAGGCGAACTCTCCTTGAGGATTTGTTAAAGTTGACTTCAGCCAACTTAAAGTTACCCAGTTAGAGAGAGAGGAAAGGTATGAGTGGTTAGAGAAAGAGAGGAAACGTATATGAGAGAGAGAGAGAGAGGAAACGTATGAGTGGTTAGAGAAAGAGAGGAAACGTATATGAGAGAGAGAGAGAGAGAACGAACGTATGAGAACGAACTTATGAGTGCACGGTTAGTGGAAGTGAGGGAGAGACATATAGACACAACAAATGAACTTTTAACAGCTGCATGTAGGGAGAAAAACCTTGAAACAGAGACCTTCTATTCTTCTAGTTGTTTAGGGACTCAGCCAGAAGGTTGTGAAGGTGAGTGACAGACAGGAACAGAAGAATGACAGCATGCGGGGGACTTTTGGTAGGCTACATTAGAGTGCCTTAATTCCTCCAGAGTATGTCAGGAAACAAGACTAGCTTAACAAACAAAATTAATAATGGTGGCCTGTTGCTTGGAATAGTTTGGAGGAATCAGCTGCTCCAGATTTACCAACGTTCCAATTCCTCCTTAAAACGGAAGAGAGGATAAAAATGTACAGCTATAGATACAAATATGTGTAAACGGCATTGGAAGCTTGGGTTTTGATGAGGAAGAGGAGGCAGGGAGAAGATGACAATACACAGATGGCTTTCGACAGCTGTAAAATTAGAGTTAAAGCCATGGCGAATATGAGAAAAGTTAATAGAAATGTTGAATAGAAATATTGCAATCTTATTTTAGGTTACACAGCTTTATAAAGAGTGCGTCACGTTCCATGCATTGCAACTGGGAAGTTTGGGTAGTTGGGGAGTTGGGAATCTGTCTCTGCCTCTTCCTCCTCCTCCTTCTCTAACAAATTCTTGAAGAAAAGGGGGTTTAGGGGGGTCGGGGGTGTGTGCGGGAGTACAGGGACAGGCTTGGGGGGGAGGGGGGGTTAGGGGGGTGCGGGAATAGGGGACAAATCAGGCTTTCCACCCACCCTAAGCCTGTCCCCCTATTCCCGCACCCCCTCAGTCCCCCCCCCCCTCTCATTTGTTTTGGGTGAAGCAGATGATAAGGTAGGACGTAGTACAAGTGGCTGTGTGTTAATTATTGGCTCGGCGGTGTTGAGTGAGGAGGTCTGTTGCTGTCTAGATGTTAATTAATTAATTGGATGGGTAACTGTGTTTATATTCATGGGGTCTGAACAGTGAGTGCTTGGAGGAGTATATTATAGGCTATAGCATTATTAGACACAAGAAGATATTTATAGTGCTTTTAAAACAGACAAACATGAAATATAACTATACACAAATTTACAAAACGCAGGCATTATACGTCTAATCTTCACGTTTGTATTTTTACGTTCTTTTTTACCTTTAGTACAAGCCCTAACACCCAGCAGGGGAACGATGCTGATAAAGACCAAATGAAGTTAGGTTATATACATGAATATTGTCACGTTTTACTAATTGATATACACGAGTTAGTCCCTAAAATGAACCCAGACACCATAACAGACACACAAATACAACCACTCATTCCAATAACACGTTGCTTCACACAGGTGATGACACAGACTGATATCGTCACCTCACCTGATAAACACAACTGTCTCTTGATAATAATACACTTGGTAAATAGTAGAGAGCTTCCGTAGGGTGCAGTATATACAGTCGTCTCATTAACGCCCATCTAGAGTGTTTGATGTGATTACGGTGTGCATTTGTTAATGAAAAAAGAACCTGTATTGGTTTGAGTGGCCGCTATACCTAACACGGTGTAACAGCTGATGGACAAATTGAAACCAAGGTATACATACACTCGACGATAATACATGTTTCGTTTCGCAACCTTTAATTTATTACCAGTCGAAAGGGATGTTATATAAAGAACTTTTCCAAGATTATATTTATGCTGTGTTTAAGGAGTGCTTGCATGACAACAACAGAACTTTTGTGGCTCCGAATTTCCATGTTTCTGTATTACGTTTCACGAGAAGGACTGGATTATGGTCTATGACAGAACGTGGATTTTAAAATTTATAAAAATATAATGCATAGGAATCTGTTGAAATTGGGTGCTGATAAGGAGAGACAATTTATAAAGAATGCAATATTATTTCAGTGATAAGATAAACGAAGAAATATATAAAATAATTTAAGGTTATGTTAAAGTATAAGAACAACTAAAGTGTATAATAATAACGGGTGTTACAAAACGGTATCCCTTAATTACACACACAGCGTTACATCACACCTCGATATCACACATATACAGGTACTCCAGCTGCAAGGTGAGACACGAGAAGGAAGGAATTTAAGAGTGGAGTCCTGCCTGCTGCTCCCATAGGTGGATCAACAGCAGCAGCAGCAGGTATCCCACTGTTTACATATGGCTCTACCCATCACCAAGAAACAATACAAACGAATGTATAAACGCAGGTGCTGTAAGGAAGGTAAGGTCATAATGAGAGAGAGAGAGAGAGAGAGAGAGAGAGAGAGAGAGAGAGAGAGAGAGAGAGAGAGAGAGAGAGAGAGAGAGAGAGGAAACGTATGAGTGGTTAGAGAGAGAGAGAGAGAGAGAGAGAGAGAACGAACGTATGAGTGTGTGACAATGTATACCTCAACACTATCAAGTAACATGAAGGGGGTGCGGGAATAGGGGGACAGGCTTGGGGGGGGGGTTAGGGGGGTTGGGGGGGGTGCGGGAATAGGGGGACAGGCTTGGGTGGGGGTTAGGGGGGTGCAGGAATAGGGGACAGGCTTTCCACCCACGTGTATGGGAATTGGGGGCTTTTGATTCCTCCTGACTATGCCACGAAACAAGCTCCTTCTATATAGGTGGTGTTTCGTGGCAATATTTGAAGGACTCATTTAACTCCCATTTTCTGACTACATCACAGGGCCCTTAAGTTGTAAATTGTCATAGTCTGGTAAATAGTTCTTCTTCATATTTGGTCTGTGTAATCTAAGAAAATCACAAAATGCGTCGAACGTTTACACAACACAACAACACCTACATGAAACCATAATAATCTGTTGATAAGATAAAACAATACTTTCCCATGGTCTTGCACACATTTCCCAGACAGGTGATAAGGATTTAGCAGAGTGATAGTGATAAAGTACAACGGTATAACTGTTGTGTTGTTGTGTATGGGTTTCATTGACCTTGAGTGAGTGTACAGTTGGCCACACATGAAGCTGGTATGGCTCGTTACTTGTGAGGTGGCTACAAAAGAAAGGAAAGTGAAAAAAGATGTAGTTTGTTGACAGGCAGACAGTAAAATATTATTACTGTCTGCTTGTCAACAAACTATAACTTTTGCTCACTTTCCTTCCTATTGTAGCCATCTCACAAGTATAGAGACGTACACTCTCGGTCAGAAATTGTGTCCTGATCCCTTGGCACAATGAATCGCAACTAGCCAAGCTTTGATGATTCGAACAAATGTGTGGTGTAGGGAGACGCACAGTTGTTCGAACCTTATAAAAAAAAAATATATATAAATTTTTTTTTTTATATATTTTTTTTTTTTTTTTTTTTTTTTTTTTTTTAATTCCCGCACCCCCCAGTCCTCCGCCAAGCATGTCCCCATATTCCCGCACCCCCCAGTCCCCCCCAAGCCTGTCCCCCTAGTCCGGCACCCCATTAATAAATTACGTGTTGTTGTTTTTTACAGAGGAACGACATCTTCGCTACCTAACCTTGGCCATCCTTGTCATGTTATTGATGGCGGTCTACATGGGTCTGGGACTTTACTTCGGACTCACCCACTAGTTAATTAAGGGGGTGCGGGAATAGGGGGACATTCTTGGGGGGGTGCGGGGGGGTGCGGGAATAGGGGGACATTCTTGGGGGGGTGCGGGGGGGTGCGGGAATAGGGGGACAGGTTTGGGGGGGTTTTGTGGGGTGCGGGGGTAGGGGGACAGGCGTGGGAGGGTGCGGGGGTAGGGGGACAGGCTTGGGGGGGTTTAGGGGGGTGCGGGGGTAGGGGACAGGTTTGGGGGGGGTTTTAGGTGGTGCGGGGGTAGGAGACAGGCTTGTGGGGGGTTTAGGGGTGTGTGGGGGTAGGGGAACAGGCTTGGGGGGGTTTAGGGGGTGCGGGGGCAGGGGGACAGGCTTGGGGGGTTTAGGGGGGTGCGGGGGTAGGGGACAGGCTTGGGGGGTGGGGGTTTAGGGGGGTGCGGGAATAGGGGGACAGGCTTGGTGTAGGGGTAGGAAACAGGCTTGGGGGGGTTTAGGGGGGTGCGGGAATAGGGGGACAGACAGGCTTGGGGGGGGTTAGGGGGTGCGAGAATAGGTGACAGGCTTGGGGGGGGGGGGGTTAGGTGGGTATGGGAATAAAGGACAGGCTTTCTACCCATCCCAAAGCCTGTCCCCCTATTCCCGCATCCCCAACCCCCCCCCCCTCCCCTCAAGCCTGTCCCCTATTCCCGCACCCCCTTAAGACATCTACTACCCTCACTCCCAGCATTTACACTGACACTTTCCCTAATTCACTAAATACATACACTGACCTAACTCCTTACCCTAATCTGACCCTCTCTCTAACTCCAATAAGATAATGTACACTCGCAATCCAAAATATGTATCCAGGTCTTGTTGAAGTTTCGAATCATTTGACACAGTGGTGAACCAATTACAACGCTTTTCCTGTTTTGCCTGAACTCGCTTAATTAATACTCGATCGGGCTATTCGAAGCAAGCCTGGATATATATTTTGGATTGAGAGTGTATACGTACAATTGCCAGCACTTATAACAGGTACAGAAGAAGGGGACTGACAACGCTGCCTGTATCAGTTATAAGTGCTGGCAACTGTACCTTTTACTATATCTTCACCTATACCTCCCTCACCTTCTACTCCTTTTAATTAAACTGGTATCCTTATTCTCTCTGTGTGTGTGTGTGTTTATCCTCTACTACTACTCGTCTAGGCTAATGATACCTTTATTATTCTCTTCCCTCATCCTCAACCCACTACCACATACTTCACTACCACTACCACTACCACTACCATAACTTCCACCACTACCACAGTCCCCTCTACCACCACTAGAACCACATCCTCCTCCACCACCACCACCACTACCACCACTACCACAGCCCCCTCCACTACTACTACTACTACTACTACTACTACTATGACCTCCACTTTTACAGCCTCCTTCACCACCATTACTATCACCTCCTCCACTATACCACAGATTGTGCTTCACCACTACTATAGCCTTTCTCTCTATCTACACCACAACCACCACCAACACCAGGCTTTCCTATTATCACCCTTCACCACCACCACCACCACCAACAACAACTTTTCTTTATAACCCTCCTCATCTAACTCCACCACCACCACCAACCCTCCTTTATCAATCCTCCACCACCAACACCAACTTTCCCTATTCTCACCCTCCACCACCAACAACACCACCACCACTACCAACCTTCCTTTATCAACCCTCCTCCACCACCACCAACACCACCAACCTTCCTTTATCAATCCACCACCAACAACACCAACCTTCACCACCAACAACTTCAACACTGAGGCACCTTCACCTCCACCATCACAGACCATGCAGCCTCGACCACCACCATAGAGAAGCAAGTAAGTAGTTTTTCCTTATGATATTAAAACCAGTTATCAAGTCTACGTGTTTTCAGTGCTTTCAGTGTTTTCAGTCTACGTGTTTTCAGTGCTGTTTGTGTGTGTTGGTCACGGGGGTCTTCCATTGTGGCAAAGAATGGAGGGACTAAAGTGATTCCTCCAAACTATTCGATACAAGCAGCCTGGGTCGGTCTTCACAAAACATCTTATATTAGAATTTGGACTTGTTCGTAGGTTTGCATTTCTGACCTCACCATTATAGTGTTTCAGGTTCACTTCGAAGCAGTGAATGGTTTTGCTATTCTATTTGTAGGAGCTCTTGTTATGATTTCAAAGCAGTGTCGGGTACTATGGGTCCTCGCCATGAATGAATGCTTACGAATAAAATTTTAAGTTGAGTGAACTTTGCTTTACATTCGTTTACTGATATTAACGTTATATAGTATGTTTCCTGATATAGTTTCTATGTGGACTCTTGAGGCTTCCAGTTCACTATAGAACGGCTGACAACCTTACGTTAATTCAATGATGAGGGACTGAATGTAAAAATGTATAGTGGTGGGTAATGAATAACAGAAGCCTATGATAACATTTCATAAGTCTTTAATGATGGACTGAGTGTATACAATGAACAATAAAGTAGTGGGTAATTGACAGAAACCTATGATAACATTTGATGAATCTTTAATGAGGGGCTGAGAGTACAATGAACAATAAAGTAGTGAGTAATGAATAACAGAAGCTTATGATAACATTTCACGAGTCTTTAATTAATGAGGGACTGAGTGCAAAATGAAGAATGGATACAAGTATATATAGTTAGTTATATTCGTGTCACATCAAAGATCTAATTTTAGTACTGCACCTTTTCCATTTCTTTCAGATATGGTGGAGTTTCTGGACCATGGATGCCAATTAAATACTTTCCACTTAATTAAGGACCCTGTGATCGTGTAAGAGAATTGGAGGCTTCTGATTCCTCCTGACAATGCCACGAAACAAGCTCCTTCCATATAGGTGTGTGTGTTTTGTAGCAATATTTGAAGGACTCATTTACCTCCAATATTCTGACTACAACACAGGGTAAAAAAAAAAAAAAAAAAAAAAAAAAAAAAAACACACACACACACACACACACACACACACAGGGTCCCTTAAGTGGGTAATTCGCTTTTGGTACATACATTGGAGTGCCTTGATTCCTCCAAAGTATGCCAGGAAACAACAGGACCAGAAGAGCAAAAATAATGGTGTTCTGTTGCTTGGAATAGTTTGGAGGATTCAGTTGCTCCAGATTTACCAACACAGAACTTCCCCCTTAACTTCGTCTGTCTAAGGTCACGTGGTTCGATAATAGATAAAATTGAATCGCTCTCAGAAAGTAATGAAGGGTTTGCAAATTGTCTCAGTCACTCGATCTGTATACTGCCAGAATCACAAGAGGAATTGCTGTAATGTAATCCCTTATTTTCTACTGTAATCCCTTATTTTTTTTACTGTAATCCCTTATTTACTACTGTAATCCCTTATTTTTTTTTACTGTAATCCCTTATTTTCTACTGTAATCCTTTATTTTTTTACAGTAATCCCTTATTTACTACTGTAATCCCTTATTTTCTACTGTAATCCCTTATATTCTACTGTAATCCCTTATTTTATACTGTAATCCCTTATTTTCTACTGTAATCCCTTATTTTCCACTGTTGTTATAGGTGTGCATTATATAATTATCTATAAATCCGTGTACAGTAATCACACCTTCATTATACACCACTGGATTTATGGGAGTGTAAAGTACAAAGAGTATAATTATATTACTATACACAGACTCATTCATTACATACAGTACACTACACATTCATAACACCAGGAGAAAACAAGATATTATTACTCTATATGCCTTGGATCAGGACAATATTGGTAGTCCTCAATGTATGTACTGTACACTCGCAAGCCAAAATTTGTATCCAGGTCTTGTTGAAGTTTCGAATTATTTGACACAGTAGTGAACCAATTAAAACACTTATGCAGAGGTCTTGTTGAAGTTTCGAATCATTTGACATAGTAGTGAACCAATTACAACGCTTATCCAGGTCTTGTTGAAGTTTCGAATCATTTGACATAGTAGTGAACCAATTACAACACTTATCCAGGTCTTGTTGAAGTTTCGAATCATTTGACATAGTAGTGAACCAATTACAACGCTTATCCTGTTTCATATTTGCTTGACTTCGCTTAAAACTCAATCAGGATCTTCCAAGCAATACATATTTTGGATTGCGGGTGGACAGTACCAGGCATTTATTAATTCTAGAAGTTTAGAAGCTGTCTGTGTGTTTATTTTGTATCATAATAAGCAGCCACTCATTCAGTAAATACAACATACACTCTATTATGGATAGTTTTTGCACAGTGAAAGGACCAATATATTTTATTCGTGATATTTCTGTGTTGTGTACAAATATACAAAAATGCTACATTTACATAAACTTCCTGTAGAATATTTTCGAATCCTGTTTGCTCAAATGGCACGCGGAATCTACAACTTTAATCCATTCACTCAAAATATATAGATAGATAAATAAATATATAAAATAAAGTGTATGGCTTTTTACTATTTCTCTACACAGTAAAGTATTAATAATAATTTTGTGCTTTAGAGTCAATATAATAAATGTCAAAGTAGATAATGCCACTGTTCTTTTTTTTTTTCTGTATTGAGGAAGGTGGGGACTGAAGGCAAGAAAAAAAAACTGCTTAATTAATGTCGTCACCCGTGGAAAAATGATAAAAAAAGAATGAGTGAATGAGTGAGTGAGTGAGGTTCGAATAATGTCTCTAACTTGCTGAACATAAACGCAACATGCATCTTCTACCTTTGGCACGGAATATTATGGATAAGGAAAGTATATAGGATGAGAAGGAAAAAGGATACATAAGCAGACCAAAAATTTAGCATTGAACTTGATACATACACACAGTCAGTCCTACCTACTTTAATTTCAGAACACCTTCACATTTTACCATATTTGTAGATTAGTATGTCACATTTTACCATATAATTTTGTAGATGATTAGTATGCCCCTCGCTGCTAAGAATAAATAAATAAATGAATAAATACATAGATTAACGAATAAAGAAAAATAAATAAAAAAGCTAATGAAGCATACTTGTTTTTGATATTTCCAAAGAATAAATACATAGATAAACGAATATAAAAAAAGAAAAAAGCTAAAAAAGCATACTTGTTTTTGAAATTTCCAAAGAATAAATACATAGATACACGAATATAAAAAAAGAAAAAAGCTAAAAAAGCATACTTGTGTTTTGAAATTTCCAAAGTGGTCAGAAAAGCTCCTCGAATGTAGTGCTGCCATCTGTGTTCTTGACGACACTGAAGTTGTCACACACGTAGCGGAAGAAGACCACATCCTGTAACACACCAAAAAAGTTAGCCAAGGTCCTAGCAGTAACCCTGGTGGTGCAGACACTGGACCTGATCTCGTTGTCGCTGTAGTGATTGCGATCGTCGTAACCAATGAAGTGTTGGGCTGTCTCCTCGGTCAGTTTCTGTTTTGGAGGAATGTGGGCCAGAGATGAAAACCTCCATCGACGATACGTGTTAATGACCGTAGGATCAGCAGACGTGGACATTCTCTTGCGGAAGAAGTACTTGAGGAGGTTCATGGCCCCTTGAGGTGTGATCTTGGACCTCATCAAGTGGAGTCCAGAAAATCTCGTTCGTAGTCTGGACAAGAACTCACACACGTCTGGAATCTGGTCATCCGTCATGTCCCTGAAGCTGACGTCCATGAGGGGAGTGTTGACTTTTGGTACCTCCAGCCCGACCACCTCGTTGATGGCCAAGTCAAAGTCAACCTCCAGCCACATTAGATTTGGTAACTCATTTGGACATTTCATTGCTGCTTGAATGGACGTCACATCCCTCACTCGAACACGAAGACACACAATATTTTTTGTGGTCTCAAATTTTCCCAGACTTGATATAGTATTAAAAGACAGACAACCAATGAAATCGTCTAGTTTTCCAACTCCATTATGGATGATATTCAGGAGACCGTCTGAAGTCTCCCTGCTCCCCCAGTTGAGGTGATTCATGTCCGATAGAAACATTGAAATTCCAGCTGAAGAAAACAACGACACCACATCAGGTAAGTCAGACGCTGTGTAACCTTTCTCCAAGGATATCAAAACTTTGCGTGGAGTCTTTACATTCTGAAGGAGGTATTTGATGGGATGAAGCAAAATACCTGTACTGTTTATGTCCCACTGCTTTGAAAAGTCTACCTCATCACTAATGACTTGCATGATCTTGGGATGCAGTTTGAGTTCATACATAATTCTGCAAGTGTATCCAAAGCGATCTTTTGCCCGGTCCATGTGCAAAATGAGATTCTTTGCCACTCGTAAGATCTGCTTCTCTTGACATTCCGGCTCCCAATTGAGGAAGCGAATGAGATGTCCAGCAGTGTATATGACAATGGGGTCTTCATCACTGATTCGTTTCACCAGGGCCTTGAGTGGAGTTCCTCGGAGGTTCTGTGCCAGGGCGTCCCAACCTGCCAAGAACTGTGTAAGGGACTGTGGGAAGGACAGCACTGACGACGACGCAGCTGATGTAGATGTCGGAAACAGAGAACACACAACCTTATTCAACACTTCAGATGGAAATAGTTTCTTGGCTTCTCTTTCAAGTTCTTCCTTATTTAACAATCTGTTGGTTTCCAAGACTCGTCTACAGATCTTTCCTAAGACTGATATCCAGGTTTCCATTCCTCCAATATCCGAGGCGATGTCACTTGTCGAAATGCGACTCTCGACTAGACCCCAGATTATTTCAGTCAATGTTGTTGTTTTGGTTGGTGAGATGAAGCCGTGTTTCCAAGCGTCACAGGCAGAGAGGATCAGGCTACCGTAAGACATGACCTCCCGGCAAAAGTCACCATTGAAGGCGAGCCAAATACGAAAGTCCTCCAGTTGTGTGGCGGGAAGGTACCTGGAGGACAGATGGAGTGCGTCAGTCAAATCCAAACCTTCCAAGGATAACTGCACCGATGGGTAGTGTGAGGACAGGAGACGATGACACTCAGCCATTTCACTGGGAACCGTGAGTAGCAGGAAGGAAGCCATTTTCCACTCCTCCAGGGCTCTCTCCAATTCAGCTCCCGCAAGATTAGGTATAAAATCGTCAATGATGAGAAGAATTGGCGCCTCCTCCATCCACTCCGCCACCACAGAACCTCCACACCGGCAAACAGACTCGGGAATTTGTGATTTAATAACATCCCAGATTTCACATTCGGCTAGTTGATACCCGTTGAGAATGAAGAGTGCCTGTAAAGAAACAATAAAGAAAGATTTGTTGATACCCGTTGTTGAGAATGAAGAGTGCCTGTAAAGAAACAATAAAGAAAGATTTGTTGTTGATACCCGTTGAGAATGAAGAGTGCCTGTAATGGAACAAAAAAAGAAAGATTTGTTGATACCCTTTGAGAATGAAGAGTGCCTGTAAAGAAACAATAAAGAAAGATTTGTTGATACCCGTTGTTGAGAATGAAGAGTGCCTGTAAAGAAACAATAAAGAAAGATTTGTTGTTGATACCCGTTGAGAATGAAGAGTGCCTGTAATGGAACAAAAAAAGAAAGATTTGTTGATACCCATTGAGAATGAAGAGTGCCTGTAAAGAAACAATAAAGAAAGATTTGTTGATACCCGTTGTTGAGAATGAAGAGTGCCTGTAAAGAAACAATAAAGAAAGATTTGTTGTTGATACCCGTTGAGAATGAAGAGTGCCTGTAATGGAACAAAAAAAGAAAGATTTGTTGATACCCTTTGAGAATGAAGAGTGCCTGTAAAGAAACAATAAAGAAAGATTTGTTGATACCCGTTGTTGAGAATAAAGAGTGCCTGTAAAGAAACAATAATAACAATACCCACCCCAAGCCTGTCCCCCTATTCCCACCCCTCCCCAAGCCTGTTCCCCTATTCCCCCCCCCCCCAAGCCTGTCCCCCTATTCCCACACACCCCAAAACACCCCCCGAAGCCTGCTCCCTACTCCCGCACCCCCTTAAGGATGATAATACTTTACCACATGTTGATTGATGCTTTACCCCCCCCCCCCCCAAGCAGAAGCAAGCATCATCACCCAATTATAACCCTTGAGTGGAATGGTGGAAAGGTGTTAGTTATAATTATAGTGTTCGTAGTTTACTATATGGGTGAAGCTGTCAGATAATAACCAAAGCTGCCCTAAATCTGTCGAAACTATCCTTATTATTATTATTATTATTATTATTATTATTATTATTATTATAAATATGATTACTATTTTTATTATTATGATCTACATTATTATTATTATTATTATTATTATTATTATTATTATTATTATTATTATTATTATTATTATTATTATTATTATTATTATTATTATTATTATTATTATTATTATCATTATTATTTTCGGCAACTTACTATATATACAGTACAGTACCTGGAAACGAGGCAGACGTCCAGATATCCAAGATTTGGCTACATCTCGTGCGAGGGTCGACTTGCCCCTCCCTGCCTCACCAGCCACTACCCATCCCCTCAGCTCCTCCTCCTCATCACCACTTCCATTCTTCTTGCCTGCTGACTCACCTGTACCATCTTTTCTACGGGATAATGTCAACACCTGTTTGTACTCCACTACTCGGGGTCCGCCTCCACCTCCATCGTCTCTGAGAAGTAAAAAAGATATTATTATTTTGGACCATAGGCAAGAATATATAGCTGTGTTGGTCCAGTGAAATGGCTCTGTAGTGTGTGTCTATGGAGTTATCATCGTATTGGTACTACCACGCCATCGTATACACCACCACCGATACATTATTTTAGATTAAGGGACCCTGTGATGTAGTCAGTAAATTGGAGGTAAATGAGTCCATCAAATATTGCCACAAAACACACACACACACCTATATGGAAGGAGCTTTTTGTTTCGTGGCATATACAGTCAGGAGGAATCAGAAGCCTCCAATTCTCATACACGATCACAGGGTCCTTAATAGTATGAGAGACGTAGACTCGAGCTCGTAAAATAATTCGCGACCACGTCCCCAAATGTTTACGTCATCTGAGCTGGAAACACTGTGTGGGGAAGGTGTCATTGTAGGTGAGAGATTGTATCATATCCCTCTACTGTGTTCCACCTACTCTGATTCCTCCCCAAATAAATGTTACCAGCTCAAATGGCATAAACATCTTAGTATGTACGTTGTCGCGAAGTTACGAGCTCGGGTGTACAATTAATATGTTCTGAGACACATGCAAAACAACTGAAGGATAGATCTGTTTGGTGGCATAGTTGGGTTGAAGCATTTGTCTTATTACAGTTTGACCTTCTACAAGAGATGCTCACCTTAACTTAATCAATGTCCAGACCAAACCATGACGACACAGTTATAGATAAACAAACATTCACTCACTCACTGTTCGTACCCCACACACTCACTCATACACTCATTCTACGTACTACCTCACACTCACTCACTCACTGTCCGTACCCCACACTCACTTATGCACTCATTCTACGTACTACCTCACACTCACTCACTCACTGTCCGTACTCCACACTCACTCATGCACTCATTCTATGTACCTCACACTCACTCACACACTCACTCACTGTTCGTACCCCACACTCACTCATGCACTCATTCTACGTACCTCACACTCACTCATGCACTCATTCTACGTACTACCTCAAACTCACTACCTCAATCACTCACTGTCCGTACCCCACACACACTCATTCACTCATTCTACGTATCCCACACACTCACTCATTGTCCATACACCACACTCACTCCCTACCTTACTCACTCACTTACTCACAGTACATAACCCACACTCTATATCTTCCTCATTCACTCACTCACTCACTCACTCACAGTATACATAACCCACACTCTATATCTTCCTCATTCACTCACTCACTCACTCACTCACTCACAGTATACATAACCACACTATATATCTTCCTCATTCACTCACTCACTCACTCACTCACAGCACATAACCCACACTCTATATCTTCCTCATTCACTCACTCACTCACAGTATACAAAACCCACACTCTATATCTTCCTCATTCACTCAATCACTCACTCACTTTACGTACCCTATATATATATACACTTCCTCACAGTACATACCAGGCAGTAGAGGAGTGACGAGCCTGCCGT